>CAUDMG010001560.1:657500-912500 GCA_958450375.1 Homarus gammarus | reverse complement strand
ATCACTAACGTCGGGACTCGAAAATACTTAATTTGAAATTTTTTTGTACGACTGCGGCGGTCATATGTCCGGGTGGTCGTAAATCGAGTAGGTCGTAAGTCGAGGAGTACCTGTAATTCAATATTACTTGTGAAAATGCAGTTTGGTAAGAGTTGGATTTGGAGAATACGATTGCTTGGTTAACTGGAAATAAGATTTCCTAGTAGGCCATGTGACTTTGGCTCTATAGTTGTCTTACTGTTCATTAGATCTTGCAGCCAGATCATAAAAGGTGAACAAAGGTACTGCACCGGTATCCATTTTACTTTTAAGGAATACAATAATATCTCTGTCAGCCGGAATTCCTCAAACCCGGAAATCTCCGATAGCCGGAATTGAAATTTGCTCGGAAAATCATTCCCCGAGGTTGAAAATAGAGAGAATTTTCTGAAAATGTCTTGAATAAAGATGAAAGTTAAAGTATTGGGGGGGAGGGGGGCATAACCGTGACTCAATGTCAGGTGGAGGGAGGGTGAGGGATTAATGGTCTATTACTGACCCTCTGATGGAATGTCTGGTCACCCTTTCTTGGGTGGGGGATTAGTGGGTCTCATGACCTGAAGACCTGAAAATGTCTTGAATAAACACAAAACCTAAGTATTTTTAGTGAGATTGTGATAAGTATAAGTATAAATGAGCAAAGTTGTATCCCTTCAATAGTGGCATCCCACTCTTCTTTCACCAACTCTCTTTCTTCTTTTTATCAATGATTTACTTCACACTACAACTAATTCTATCCATTCTTACGCCGATGATTCTACTCTTCACTTTTCCTCACACTTTCCCCTTCCTCCTAACTCTCAAACTAGATCTGTTTCTAGAACTGATATCATTACTTCTATCAATGCGGATCTGTGCAGCATCTCTGAATGGGGAGATACAAACTTGGTTAAGTTCAATAGTACGAGTACGAAGTCTTTAGTTAAGAGGTGAAAGAAGATTATTAGGGGTTGAGGAAAAAGTGGTGAAACTTAAATACAGTAGGAGTAGAAAGAATCTGGGCTCAACCAGATCGCTTCATCTTTCTTATTGGTGTTTTATCTTTGTTCTGCTCCCTTGGGTCGTCAGACCTTTGTATTAATATTGGTTTATTTATATAATGCTGCTTATTATTATTATTTTTATTATTGTTGGAGTTAGTGAGCTCGCCCAGGTCCTTGTGCAATTGGGAGGGTAGTCACATTTTTTTTTTTTTTTAGGTGTTAGTGAAGTATTAGTGTGTTAGTCTAAAGGTACACTATATGGAGAGGCCTGCCAGGTTCTTAGTGGAGCTGGTAGGTCACTCTCATCTTTATTCCTCTATTAATGTTTTGTGTAAATGTGTATATTAGGGCAGGAGGTGGTTCAATTACTTCTTCCTGGCTAATGTAGCTGGGAGGGTAATCACATTATTATTTTTTTTTTTTTTTTTTTTATTTTTTTTTTTTTTTTTTTACTAAGATGTTAGTTCAATGTTAAATGTTAATTATTAAATATTAGTTATGTTAGTCTAAAGGTACACTGTATGGAGAGGCCTGCCAGGTTCCTAATGGAACTGGTAGGTCATTCTCATCTTTTATTCTCTCTATTAAGGTTTTATATATATATTGGGGCAGGAGATGGTTCAATTACTTTCTTCCTGGCTGATTTAAACCAACTGGGTTCTTGGAATTCTTCGTTGTCTATATTATTTATCCAGTTTTGATATGTTTCTGTGTTAAGTTCAGTCACTTTTTTCCAAATATTTACAGCTTTGTTGTGTATATCTACATTGATTGCTAAGAGATTTGCTCTCTTGTGTAGCTGTTCATTACTGATGTGGTCTGTATATTTTATGTTATATATAAATCTAAGGGCTATATTTTGCACTGTTTGTAACCTTTTAATGCTCGTTTTACTAAGGGTGTTCAATGGGATGGGTGGGTAGTCCATAATTGATTTGACAAGGGCAATATATATCTTTCTCTTGTTATTAATGCTAAGGTTCTTAAAGCGTTTTATTTTTGATAATCTTATTCTTGCCTGTCGTTCTTTATCTTTTAAGTATGTTATATATCCTCTTTTTGTTAGTTTTAGTCCAAGCATCCTGCCTTCAGTGTCGTATGGGTATAGTTCCTGGTCGACTATTACTGGACTTGTTTTATTCTTGGCTATTGGTATTATCTTGAATTTGTTCTTATTTGTCCTGATTTTCCATTTTTTCTCAAAATCATTTATGTTTTTTATCGCTCTTACCGTGTAAAGTGCCATAAATTGGGTTGATTTTCCTGGGTATGATACTATTTGAGTAATATCATCAGCAAACATTACATATTCGCTAAAGGGGGTAGGTTGAGGTGTGTCTGAAGTATAAATTGTATATACCGTACATCGCGGCCTATAAGGCGTCGGGGTGCATAAGACGGCCCCCCCAAATTTCCATTTAAAAAGTAGCTTTTGAGCTCTATTTGCTGTATAAGACCAGTTCCCCAAATGTGACACTTACCCACTGACTCAGTAGTCCTTTACCAACCATCCTTGGTTTTTTAAAATAAGGCCAATTCACTAAAAGTAATGTCATCAAATATTACCTGCTGGTGTAGTGTAAACACTAGTGACGTCACTGAAGCGTCTGCTATTTACCGGTAACTGGAACTAATGTCGGTGTCAAGTAAAATTTTTCCATTTACTTGAAATGGATTTACCGATTTATTTGTTTATTTATTTATTTATAATATACTGTAACATATTAAACACACTGCAAGTATTTTCTTTCATTTATACGCTTGCTTCGCAAGAGACTATCGGTGGTGGGAGTGTTCCCTCGTCTCGGTGGTGTGACTGTGTTCCGAATATTTATACAACAGGTGGTTCAACAGCAACCACCGTATTCTAATTGTGGTGTTTCATTAGGATTTGAGTGAAAAAGGTTACTGGTATGTTCTTACTACATACATTTATTACACAAACATATTTATTTATATATATATATATATATATATATATATATATATATATATATATATATATATATATATATATATATATATATATATATATATATATATATATTTCATTAGCCCAATAAAGCACGCGGACTTCTACATACAATCAACACCTCAACCCGCCAGGATTCGAACCCACGGCCCACAAGCCTATGACTGTGACCGGGGAACGCTAACCGCTGGACCACCAGGATGCTAAAAGCAGTCCTAGACTTTGTTATATTTCACACAAAGCCTGTTCAACGAGCTTATGGCGCCGTGAACCTCTAATGGGGACCACCCACACCACTTAGGTGGTCAGAGTAACGTTTTACCAAATCCGGCTTCGAAACACGAGGATCCATATATATTTCATTAGCCCAATAAAGCACGCGGACTTCTACATACAATCAACACCTCAACCCGCCAGGATTCGAACCCACGGCCCACAAGCCTATGACTGTGACCGGGGAACGCTAACCGCTGGACCACCAGGATGCTAAAAGCAGTCCTAGACTTTGTTATATTTCACACAAAGCCTGTTCAACGAGCTTATGGCGCCGTGAACCTCTAATGGGGACCACCCACACCACTTAGGTGGTCAGAGTAACGTTTTACCAAATCCGGCTTCGAAACACGAGGATCCATATATATTTCATTAGCCCAATAAAGCACGCGGACTTCTACATACAATCAACACCTCAACCCGCCAGGATTCGAACCCACGGCCCACAAGCCTATGACTGTGACCGGGGAACGCTAACCGCTGGACCACCAGGATGCTAAAAGCAGTCCTAGACTTTGTTATATTTCACACAAAGCCTGTTCAACGAGCTTATGGCGCCGTGAACCTCTAATGGGGACCACCCACACCACTTAGGTGGTCAGAGTAACGTTTTACCAAATCCGGCTTCGAAACACGAGGATCCATATATATTTCATTAGCCCAATAAAGCACGCGGACTTCTACATACAATCAACACCTCAACCCGCCATATATATATATGGTGCATTAGGGTACTGGCCACTTCAGACGGCCTATAAATAGCTTTGTTATCTCCCCTCCATCTCACCCTGAGCCAGACGGAAACGTCTTGGTAAATAACATTTGTTTGCTTTTTTTCCATTTACTTGAAATAGATTTACCGAATTATTTGTTTATTTATTTATTTATAATATACTGTAATATATTAAACACACTGTAATTATTTTCTTTAATTTATAAAATTGTTTTGCGACAAAGGAATGTTTTCCAGTTGTGTTTCATTAGGATTTGAGTGAAAAAATATTACGTACTTACTACATACATTTATTACACAAACATATTTATATATATATATATATATATATATATACATATATATACACACACACACACACACACATACATACATACACATACATACATATACATACATACATACATACGTGCATACATACATACTTTCTGCCTCATTTACACACAATTGCCATTTCAATTGTTCCTCTTACTTTGACAACACAACATACATACAGTATATTATTTCTCACTTTTGATCTTTTTTTTTAATTTTTGTATTTATTTATAGTTAGTTACTTAAAATAAGGCCAATTCATTTCAAGTAATGGCATCAAATGTTACCGGCTGGTGTAGTGTAAACACTAGTGAAGTCACATAAGCGTCTGTAATTAACTGTCGATAGTTTCAAGAATTAATGCATTCATTTACTGAATATTCTTTGTAAAAAAATAAAATTTAAATCAATTATTTATAGGAGATAAATATTATTATGAGTAAATATACCGATACCCGGTATGCATTACTGATCACCTCAACGGCTAAAAATAGCCCAATCTCGCGGTCACTTTCCCTTTCTTGTCTCCTCACTGGCATATGGGGGGGGGGGGGTGTTTGATGATAGCAGCTGTGCTTATTACAGGGTATGTTAGACAGGTTTATAATACATTTTTATTATTTTAATATACCGGTAATCTTAATTTGAATCCAGCTTGCCAAACTTAAGTTTCAGTATAAAATAATTACTGGTAGGACTTTGTGAGTGGCTTACGATGTTTCCATCACTCTTGACACAATATTTAAGATTAATAATTTTATATTTGTTGCTTAAGACGACCCCCTAACTTTGGGCAGATTTTTTTAATGTTCAAATTTCGTCTTTTAAGCCGAGATATACGGTAGTGTTGGAGAAAGGCATCCTCCTTGAGGTACTCCACTCTCAAGATTAAACATAGTTCCCAAACAGTTTCCAATTTGAATTTGTGCTCTCCTACCATCTAAATAGTTACACAATATTCTTAGCAAGTATTCATTAAGTCCCAGTTTTAGTATTTTATATTTTAAGCCTAAATGCCAAACCTTATCAAAGGCCTTAGAAACATCCCTTAAAATTATATTGATCTGGTTACCCTTGCTTTTTTCTATTGCAATTATTTCCGTTATTATGGCTATTGCAGTTAGGGTATTTCTATTGGGCATAAATCCATGTTGTCTATTGTTAGTTTTCCCATGTTGTGTTAAAAAGGCTATAAGTCTTGTATTTAAAATTTTTTCCAATAGTTTCCCAGTAATTTCTAATAAAGATATTGGCCTGTAGTTTAATATTTCCTTATTGTCCTTACCCTCCTTCGGAATAAATATCATTTTAGCATATTTTAGTTTCTCTGGAAAGTAACCGGTTATTAAACATGCGTTATAAATGTTTAATAGTGTATTTAAAATGTTTTCAGGTAGATTCATGATCATATTTCGTGTAATACCTGTGAGCCCAGGGGCTTTTTCCTTAAACTTCCTCAGACAGTGCATCATTTCTCCCATGGTTATTATTTGATTATTAGGTAATAAGTTATAGTCTATATATTGCCTTGGGGTGATTCTATGTATATGTCTTCCCATTTCTTCTTCTATCCTTTCTTCGTGTTCACTATCAAAATCTTCATTTTCCTCATCTGATATTTTAAAAACTTTTACCCATTCCCTTTTGAATGCTGACTCTTGTTCATTTTCCTCGTGCAATTTTGTTCCATTTTGGTCTTTAATGTATGGTGTTTTTTGCTTGTGCCCCATCATCTTGTTTATGGAAGTCCAAAATGTTTTTGTGTCTTTAGTCATGTCAGCCGCCATTATACTATCATTCCATTTTTTATTGTTTGCTTCCTTACATGCGTCTCTTAATTTTATCTGTAGTGCTATCTGTGTCGTATATAGCCATCTGTTACTGCCATGTCTTTCCATATACCTGTTTATTTCATTGTAATAGGTCTGGATTAATTTAACTTCTTCTGGTAGTCTGTTGTTGGGTAATGTTCTAAAGTGTGAAGTAGGAGTGTGTTTGGTTATAGATGTTTTTATTGCTGAGTGCAGTCTGTCCATTTCTGAGTCTATATCTTCTGTTGTTTTCCCTTGTAGGTTAATCGAGTGGTGACTACTTAAGTCGTCTTTGAAGCTGTCCCAGTCTGTTTTACTCATTTTCAGTCTCTTTTTTATTGGTATCTGTATGGGGCTTGTTGACAGTGTTAGTATAATTGGCAGATGGTCACTGCCTGTAAGAGTTCAATAGTAACAAAACTAAATATTTACCAATTACACTTTGTAAAGTAGACGATCTCCCACCAATTACATTTCAGGACGCTATCATCCCCCCAAATTCTGAAATAAATATGTTAGGCCTCACCATTTCCTCCAATATGTCCTGGAAATCACACATCCTTAGTATAACTAAAGCTGCCTCCCGAAAGTTGGGAAAGCTGTACAGATGCCCCAGCTACTTCACTCCTGAGCAGTTGCTCCAAGTATATAAGGGATTCATTCGTCCTAACTTGGAGTACTGCTCTCATATCTGGGGTGGCTCTTCTTCTGTCCAACTATTAGATAGGGTGGAATCAAAGGCATTTCGTCTTATTAACTCTCCTCCTTTAGTCGACAATCTCTCTCCCCTTTCTCTTCGCCGCAATGTTGCTTCACTCTCTCTCTTTTACAGGTACTTTAACGGGCATGTTCAGGGGATTTGGCATCCTGTGTACCGCCGGTAAGGCCGTGGGTTCGTAACACACGTCTTGCCCACGGTGCCCACCATTTCTCTGTGGATGTCGGTCACACGAGAATAACCCGTTATAGTACCTCCTTCTTTCCTCACACAGCCAAACTGTGGAATGCTCTGCCTTCTTCTGTGTTTCCATGCTCTTACAATCTGTCTCACTTTTAAAAGCTGGTTTTCCGGCATCTTCGTGGTGTAGATTAATACAGTATAACCTTTTTTTCTATATTTTCAATTTCTTTCCGTTCTTTTTTTTCGCCCCCCAGGCTTCGTTGTGGGTCGTTTGACCTGTTCCCGGGTTGGCTAATTCCCGTAAAAAAAAAAAAATAAAAAAAAAAAAAATAACATTTTAAAATATGGGGTGAGAAAGGTTTGGTAATTAGAGAGATGGAGTGGAAAAGAGTGGTAACATGCACCAGTGTTGCCAAGTGATAAGCTCTTCGACAGCTGATCTTTTAATTCGCCTCCATGCAGTCACACAATAAGACCTTCACTTGATGCTTGTTGTCTTAATTCCTCTGTGTGTGTGTGTGTGTGTTGCAAAATAAGTGATGTTTATACTCAAATTAATCGCTATCTTACAAGAACTCTAGCAATACAAGTTATATTCTCATAAGTCAAGTCAATGACGTTTTATAAGTGTTAATCTATCCTCCGTGGTGGGGTAAAGTGACCACCCCACGGGTCTTCTCACTGTTTGTTTACTCTTCATGATACAATAATGTTTATTTGTTTTTCATTAATTAGTACAGGTACATTACTGTAATAATCTGTGCTTATTAATACTTGTATCCTTCATATACAACACAGTACAGTATAGTAGTACTATGTATATACCTCATAGGTAAAAAATAATGTCATTCAAGACATATTCAGGTCATAAGACTCACTTATCCCCCACCCAACACTGGGTGACCTGATGTTAGTAACGTGACCCAATAATCTCCCACCCAACCTTCATCACAAGTGTTAAAATGTGATTAGTTATGTATTACAGTCAATTGAGGAAAGTGTGTATCAGAGCCATGACCGATTGCCCGAGCTCCTAACGAGCCGATCAGTGGTGAAGAGGATAAAAGTAACACAGGTCTATTCACGCTCACATCATATAGAGCTTTTGTTTTTTTAAATATATTTGTTTAACCAAACGTTTAGATAAAGTATTCAGGATTATTTTGATAGAAAAATGGTGTCTTACGAAATTAGAATTGATTTTACTGACTCCGGTATCAACATTTACGTTTTTTTTTATAAAAGAATGGAATTCCCATCACTATATCACATAGAAATATTATGTTTAAGGATATCCTATTGTAAATGTTTCATAGATAATTTATTAAGGATCATTATGGTATCAAATTCATCTACCTATTACAATTTGCCATGCTTGAGTGAGGAGGGGGGAGAAGTGACCATGCAACCCATCCCCTCTTCACCCTCCAAAAAAGTTCATCTACCACACTCTTCAGCCACACCCCACCATCACAGCCTCCAACACCACTCACATATCCCTAACAAGGGAATTAAGACAGCAGACATAAGGAGTGAAGGTCTTATTGTGTGACAAATTTGCGTGTGTGACTGCGAGTTAAATATCAGCTGTTGAGTGCTTGCCAGCACTTATTTCCACTGCATCTCTCTAATTACTTCACCTTTCTGCTTTCTCATTCCATATTTTAAAATGTTATGTAATGTAATGTTGAAGGGATACAACTTTGCTTGTTTATACTTATACTTTTCACAATCTCTCTAAAGATACTTTAGGTTTCGTGTTTATTCAAGACATCTTCAGGTCATGAGACCCACTAATCCCCTGGCCAAGAAAGGGTGACCTGACATTACATCAGTAGGTCAGTCATATGAGACCACTAATCCCACACCCTACCTCAACCTGATATTGCGTCAGGTCAGATACACAACACCCACTAATCCCCCACAGCTCCAAGGGAGTGGAAAATACCAGTCTTTGTTGTAACACACAGCTTCATTTACGCCCATATATAGATTTTTAATTTTTAAATGCAGTTCCTCCTCGACTTACGACCACCCACACTTACGACCTGCCTCAATCGTACCAAAATTTTGTCAAATTACGTATTTTCGAGTCCCAACTTCAGTACACAGACAAAATTTTCGTTTGTAATTCACTTTAAAAGGGCTGGCAAGCTTAAAAGTGAGAGTTTTGTGGTGCTGAGAAGAAAAAGAGACACCCATTTTAGAGTTTCTATGTATTATTTAAGCATTTTCGACTTACGATCTGGATTTGGGTCCCTAACCCCGTCGTAAGTCGGGGAGGAGCTGTATATTTATTTTGACAAACTTTTAGATAAACTTTATGGATTATTATAGTAAAGAAATGGAGTTTCTAATTTAATTAGAACTGCATATACGGAACTCCGGTAGTTTAGACTCAAGGAAAACCTCCCCAGCACCCAGAAACATTCTGGGGAAGTGGGCTAGTGTCTGTGTGTGCAAGAGGTCTAGTTTAGACACTTGGAACTTTTCTCAGTAACCGGAAAATATTCCGGGGATAAGGAATTTTTCTGGGTTTGATAAAGTCGTCTGGTTAGCTGGAAATCTCTCATCCCCGGAAGTGCTCTGCACCAATTGTTCCGGCTAACGGGGATATCACTGTAGTAATTGAATTTCATGTTGAAAATTGGCTGTCTCAGTCATGGTAATACAGTTTGCTTTCTGAATATGATAGACAAATGTAAAAACAAACAAAAAAATATTGTATATTTTCAGTTGGTCCGTCTCAACAATGAACGCTTTAGTATTCCTGAGCTTCTCTTTTATCCAAGTGATGTTGGAATTCAGGAGATGGGTATTACAGAATCAATTGTTCATTCTATAAACAAATGTCCTGAGGAAACAAGGCCTCATCTCTACAGGTAAGTTAACTCTCTGTGTATCATATAATTTTTTTGTGAATCCTTGTCAAATGTAATATAAAAGTCTGTGTAGACAATATTGCCCAACCAGAAAAACGACCTAACCATGAGGTATACCAATTAAATTATCTCCTTTGATTATCTGTAATTGTTTAAGATAATCTTATAAGTGCCAGGCATCCCCTAGGTTATGGAAGGGTTCCGTTCCTGAAAATCTTTCCATGACGTTAAATTCCTAAGGAAATTTTTTGAGGCCCAATAATGTGGTGAGACAGCACATATATGTAATATATGTATGAAATTTGATGGTTTTAACCACATACAATGAGTCATTACAGGTTGACAATCCTGTATCCGAAATTCCGAAAACCGAAAGTTTTTTTTGTGGGGCATTTTTTTTTTTTTTTTTTTTTTTTTTTTTTAAACAGGGATTAGCCCACCCGGGCATAGATCACTGACCCACATCAGGGCCTGGGGGGCGAAAATGTAATAGTAATAATAATTATACAGTAATAATAATAATTATTCATAGTAAATAAAAATTTTAATAAAAATACACCAAAATAAAATAATATGATAACATTAATAATAATCATAATAATAATAATAATAATAATAATAATAATAATAAAATTAATAAAAATAACAATAATACAGGAGTACTGTAATAATAAAATAATAATAATAATAATGATAATAAAGAAATACAGTGAACCCTCACTTTACGCGGTTAATTCAGCCCACGGCGGCCCACGTAAAGTGAGAAACGCGTAAAGTGAACAACATAACATATGGGATTAATTGAAATAGAGACCGGGCCGACCCCCAAACTCCACTTTTTCAGACACAATACCTATGTTGTAGTAAAAATAACTTCTTAATTTTATGATGGTATGCACACACAATTAATAATTAAGAGAAATATCAATAATATTAGGTTTTTTAACACTTACATTAGTAGAAAAGATGGCTGGGCACACGGGGATGGGGGGTTGGTTCCGAGGCAGAGGGCAGATTATTGGCCCTCACCTGTATCACTTGTATCAATTGTATCACTATCCACCACAGAGGCTTGCAGGGCCTCTTTGTCAAACCCCTCAAAGTCCATATAAGTCCATATCCTCACTATCACTGACTTGGGCTGGTTGTGGTGGGTGGCGGGTGAAGAACTCGGTAATGTTTTGATGACTGGGCGACCTTGTGCGCACCCTGCTCGTTCCGCTCTCCGCGTAAAAGGGTACACACACCGCGGAAAGTGAGCATTCCGGTTTCGGCAGGGTACCGCGTAAACGTGGAAACGCGTAAAGTGGGACCGCGTAAAGCGAGGGTTGACTGTACAAGAATGAAAAAAAGATCAAAAGTGAGAAACACGACCTAGACCTATGAATTATTACACCGGTCAACACAATTTTTCTGGCACAAGGTTTTTAAACGGATTTTAAGTAAATTTGGGGTGCAGAATCCAAATATGACTTTGGTTTTTGTCTATCACATCAGGTTTTTGAGATATACCATATTGCACTTTTGCTGGGAAACGTAAACTTTTGGATCAAAATTGACGGTTTAAACATGTATACATAAATTTTTTCAGCATTATAATTTGTATTTTTCTATAACCAAAAATTGTTAATATCAAATTGGAAAGTTAATTCACATATAATATTTAAATGCAACATTGAAGGGTGAAAAAAAACAATTAATGTACGGTAGAAATAGTGCAAGTATTAAGATCAAGTTACAGTTACATAAACTTCCTCTTTTTGGCCGATCTCTTATGTACAGCTTCTGGAATGTCTCTCATCAAACTCCAGCAGTAGTCCGCCATCATGTTCGAGTCCCATCGACCTTGGTAACTTTCTTCCATTACTTTAATGTCTTGATGAAAGCGCTCCCCTTGCTCCTCGCTCACTTCTCCTAGATTTTCTGGAAACTCGTCCAAGTGACTGTGTAAGTAGTGAACCTTGATACTCATTTTGCATCCAAGTGCTTGTAAACTCAAGAGCAGCTCTTCCACAATTTCTTGATAGTTGTCCGCTTTCTTGTTCCCTAAGAAGTTCCGCACCACATTAGAGAAAGCATTCCAAGTTCTTGCCTGTGCCTGAGTCATTGTTGCAAGGAAGTGTGGATCTCTGAGTAGTGTTCTTATTTGAGGTCCATCAAAAATCCCTGCCTTTTTCTTCTCGTCGCTAAGACTTGGAAAGGTTGAGCATATATATCTGAAACACTCTCCACTATGATCAAGAGCCTTGACGAATTGCTTCATGATACCAAGTTTTATGTGCAGAGGAGGAAGGACAATGTTTTTCCTGTCAACCAGAGGATCGTTAATGATATTCTTGTCACCAGGCGTCAAACTATGTCTTGGTGACCAATTCTTTTTCACCCAATGGTCTGCTGTAGCCCTGCTGTCCCAGTAGCACAGAAAACTGGGGTATTTTGTGTACCCTCCTTGATTGTCCAATAGAAAGTTTACCATTTTCAAGTCCACACAAATTAACCATTCATGAGCATGGTATTGCAACCTCTCTAGAAGAGTCTTAATGTTTTCATACTCTTCTTTAATTTGTACAGAATGTCCGATTGGAATTGAACCATACTTGTTTCCGTTATAAAGAAGAACACATTTCAAGCTCCTTTTAGAACTGTCAATAAAAAGTCTCCAATCCTTACTATCATATGCTGGTAGTCCCATGGAGAGAAGAAGTCCTTCTACATCATTACAAAAAACAAGCTGGTCATATGAATGAAAGTACTTCCGCAGTTGCTCTTCTCTGTTGCGATAAAAGGAGACACTCATGCCAGGTTTTAAGAGTCGTTTCTCTTGAAGCCTGGAAGCTAACAATTCAGCAGACTGTTTTGGCAAATTTAGATCTCTGACCAGATCATTCAATGCTGACTGAGTAAACAACGTTGGCTTTTCACAATCTTCACCAGATGGCTTGAAATGATCAGTCTCTTCATCTTCATCAGTAGAAACAGGTGAATTCCGGTCTATATCCTCAATCTCTGGTAGCTCAGTAAATTCTGGCACGTTACGTGATGGAGCAAATCTGAGATCAGATTTGGATTCAGCACCTTAAAGTTAGTAAAAAACAGTTAAAAGGTTTCATGCCAGAAAAAAAAAATATTTTTTTGTAGACCAGTGTTATTATTATTATTTTTATTATATTTTTATTATATCCCCCCGCCCCCCCCCCCAGGCCCTGATGTGGGTCAGTGATCTATGCCCGGGTGGGCTAATACAAATAAAAATAAAAAAAATAAATAAAAAAAAAACGAAAAATTCCGAAATCCGAAATTCCTCTGGCCCCATGGATTTCGGATAAGGGATTGTCAACCTGTAATGATGTACTGTAACATGATAATAAATGAACATAACACTGGAATGCCAGAAACAATGTTGACTGTTGCAGGAGGGGATGAGATGAGGTTGTGGGATCAGTGTTACTGGGAGTTACCTCCTTAAAACATCAAGTTTATTGTTCAATGCAATTCCTTTATGGGATCTTTAATCACCACTGCTTTCACTTGAACTTGATTGTCTTTTTCCACTCATCTTGAATCAGGGTACACAGTAACACAATTGCATAACTGAACACAAATTGGGGAAAGAATTCAAACTGAGCAGTGCCATTGTTGTGGTTGCTATCAGCTGTTGAGGTGAGTTTCAGAATCCACTTAAAATAGATTTTATAATTTCGTTGAAGTTTTTTATTTTATTTTTTTCTATATCACGATTTTTTCTTTTGAAAATCTTAGTAATTAACCAGAATTCCATAAGGGCAAATACAATCCTGAACACAAGCTGGGGAAAGAATTCTAACTGAGCAGTGCCATTGTTGTAGTGGTTGCTGGCAACTGGGGAGGTGAGTGGCCTTCCAACCACCTTGTGGCCACCATAGAGAATCCACAGGAAATAACTTTACAATTTGGGTTAAAAATTGCAATTTTTTTCTTAAGCATTTAAAAAAGTTACCTAAAATCCGTAAGGGCGAGTTTTTCTGTAACCCGAAATCATGGTTATAAATTCAAAATTCAGTTGGGGCAAAATTCTGTAGCCAGAAATTTCCTAACACGGGGGATGCCTGTATGCTAATGCATGGTCTAGCCACTGCATTACAGGATGAAAAGATTTAAAATGGTGAGCAAAAAATGTCAATGCGAATACCAAAGGCAAGTCAGTTTGGAATAATGAAAAAGTGAAGAATATTTTTCATAAATGGAATGAAAGCCCAAATTAAATTTGAGACAGTATCTATGATTGAGGATATTAGAAGCATGTAAGGTATTCTTACATTGACTCTCAGGTGTTAGCTTAGAGTGTGACTTACCTGTGTTGCTGTGGTTGATACACAATTTCAACACAAGTATTACTACATAGGGATGATGCCTTTACAGGAGCCATTTGTCACATAATCTTTAATGAGTTATATCATCATTCTTCCCAAGCATGGAATGAACCTGTCAAGTCTCATTCTATGGGTTATATAATCATTCTTGCTCAGTCATAGAATAAAACATGACAGGCACTGTATTGAATACTTACATAAGCTGTATATCTTTATTTGTAAACATAATACAATATTTTGTCATTTACCTGTACGTATATTCAGATATGTTTTGCCATCACTTACAGAAACATACTTTTAACTGGTGGCAATTGCAACTTCCCTGGGTTTAAGGACCGAGTGTATAAGGATGTTCGGTCCATGTCACCTGATGAATATGATGTTAATGTCACTCTTGCAAAAAAGTAAGTTCAATTATGAGTGCTTTTCCAGTTATTGTATGTTTGATGGTTTAAGTAACTGCCTTTGGAAGAACCTTGGTACATCTTCCAAGATGTCCTCCATCTCTTTCTTTAACTATATCCTCATTCTATCTCCTTGAAGTAATATACAAGGTTTGATTCTTGTTCTGGTTCCATCTAGCCTCTCAGCTTTGATGTGATTTTTTCTTGTCACAAGGTTCTGTTGTGTGAGTAATTGTTTGCTTTTGATTATCTTGCCAGAGCCTATGTAAAACCATATCACATCACTGAGATCCATTTCTAGTCTTTTACAAAATGTATTGCGGTAAATATTTTTTCTTGAATGACTTTCATATGCAGTGTTGTGTTTTGGTGTTATATTGGGTGGTTATTGGTGCTGTATTTTATTATCCCTTTTTGTATTTTTTCTATGATTAAAGGATTCTCTTTCGCGAATTTTGTTTTTCATTGGCTAACTTCATTTAACATGGATTTCACTATCATATAGTATTTTCATTCATGATAAATGTTATTCAGTTTTAAATATGGCAAAACATTTGTTAAACCTAAAGAGGGATTAGAGATTTGAATTCACCCTTTACCAGCCTATGATGATGCCTGGCATTTAATTTATTAAACATCAGGGCACCTTTAAATTTCCACTTTGTTTTTATAAAAGAACGAGAATTTCACCTTCACATTAGTACCCCCATGAGCCCTGTACCTTATTACCCAAAGCATAAGCATTTTCATATCCTTTTCACATTAATTTCCATTGAAATAAAATTAACTTAATTTTTATATGAATGAGACAGACCCTTTTGATACGTAGTGTAATTCATGTAAAAGAAGAAACTTACAATGTTGTTCTTTACAGCCCATCCACCTATGCATGGAGAGGAGGTGCTGCCATGAGTAGGTCTGCACATTTTCCTGAGATGCTCGTGACAAAGAGAGAATGGGAGGAAGATGGCTTCACTGTATGTCAAGAGAGATTTAGTGTTTAAAGCGGTCTTGAAATTTTTACTTGAATTTTGTTTCATAATCTCATGATAATACCAGAGTTGCCAACATGGATAATCTGTACTGTACAGTATGTGAACAGTATATGGACAACTAGGAAATCAAGGAAAAAAGATCAATATTTTGGACAAAGAAACAGAATGATTCAAGATTCAATATTTTATTGAAAATCATCAACATATTACAGTATATCTATGATGTATGTTCGTTTATGTTTTAGGTGACTGCTAAGATTATATTGAAAATTTAAAATAATTTTTGAAAAAACATTACATAATTACTGTATACTGTACACATACTGTATACTGTACTGTATTGCTCTACAAGCAATGAAGACAATGTACTGTAAATAAATGTTTTTATGAAAGGTTTGAGTGAAATATATATTTTTTTAAGATACTGCATCAGAATTTATTTTGAAAAAAAAAATTAAATTTGTTGGTACAAATTGAGAAAATGGATTATAGTAGGTGGCATGTACTGGTGTGTATGTGACCCTTTCTTGAACCTGATAACTGCAGCGGAGTGATTCAAAGATCGACCCCAGTGCGCAAAAAATATGTACAGTACAGTATACCAATAATGGAGTTAACAAAACATTAAATATAAACTAAATACAGTACTGTGCTGTACAGTATCCTGTATAATAATAAATAAAAAACAGTACAATATTGTGCTATATTTTAACTTAAATATCAAACAGTTGATTGTAAAGGCAGTCGATGATGACATGCCATATTTTTTTAGAGTGCATTGGTTCTAATGCTTTCTTCGTGTTTCATAATAATTTATGCACCGTATATTATCAATATGTGAACAAAATTTCAGAATGACCAATAATTTTAATGTAAAAATGCAAAAATATTCAAGAGACCAACAAACTGGATGCTCACTCCACTGTAAACAAAGTTAAACTGAGAAGCGTTGGTGGGTGATTTAATCAGCTGATTGACACAAAAACTGTTCCCTGTACTGTAATATATTATCAATATGTTAACTAAAAACTAGAATGCCCAATAATTTTAATATAAAAAATGCAAAAAATATTCAAAAGCACATCGGGGCGGGGGGCAAAAATGTAATAATAATAATAATAATGATAATAATAATAATAATAATATTAATACCTGTAATAATAATAATAATAAAGAACTGCCTCATTTACACACAATTGCAGGGTCTCAATTGAGGCATCTAGTGTACGAATGATGAAGTCACCAAATAATAGTTTGAGGAAACGCACGTCAAAGTTTTAGAACTGTAAAATCACACAGCGCCATGGAATATTGATAGAATTGCCTCAGTTATGTTCTATATTGATAATTTTTGTGCGTAGAAGATGTGCATAATACAATGACAAGCCTGTTGTACCAAAAAATATTATAAATAGCTAGTAAAATAAATATTCTTCCCAAGCATTTCGAAACACACTGTAGTCTTTGTTTTCGTACATAACTTTGTACGTAATACGGCGCAAGGTCCTAGGTGGCCTCTCTTTAGCACGACACTGCTTCACATCTACAGAATTTACCAACTCGCTAATGTATTCATTTTGCTTGTTGTAATCCCCAAGCTTCCAAAATTCACTAAAAATTACATTGATTTTCTTCATTCCAACCTTATCAAAACACAAACACTTGCAAGGGACACCTATGGTACGATCGGGAACATCTTTCTTGGTATGCCTAGAAATGTAAGGTTTGCCGTGGTCTCACTTCCTTTTGCAAACAACTTTTTTCCACTTATCTTCATGCTTTAAACGCTTGTGTGATAGCCCAGAGGGGCCAGGCACATTATCACTTTCTGAAGAACTCATTATTAATCCACCAAAATGTCTATTTAATCCAAAAAACAGAGTTAAATGGAGCACTATCGATGAGAAACACATGCACGACACTGTATGTACAAACACTGGATTGGGTAATCGACGCTCATTGGCTGAGCAGGTGGGTGTAGCTGCCTCCCTGTGTTCCCATTGGTTGTGCTGCCCCAGCCGGGCTGTTCAGTTCGTCACTCCTACACTCACGCTTGGCGCGTTTTCGGACCTGACCGCGTGGTTCATTTCACCCCTAAATCCATACGAAAACAACGGGGAGTAGAGACAAGCTCGCCACTTCCTGACTTCACAGTTGGAAAGATAAACCCTGGAAAATTCCGAAACCATAGAACGGATTTTTGGGGCACTGACGAGTTTGTCATTCGTACGCTAGACGCCTCAATTGTTTGTCTTACTATTGACAACACAACGTATATACTGTCGTTTCTCACTATTGATTGATTTTTTTTCATTTTTGTATTTATTATTATTATTATTACAATATTATACTTTTTATTTATTTTATTAATTATTATTATTATTATTGTATTTTGCTCTATAGGCCCTGATGTGGGTCAGTGACCTGTGCCCGGGTGGGCTAATCCCCATAAAAAAAAAAAAGTAAAGTTGTTTTACTGGTTTACAATTGGATAAGCATATTTATAAACTAAGCAGTAATACACTTCAGCGTAAATATAGACAATGTAGGTACAGTATATGGTGCACATAAGCCGTGGGAGTACTGTACAGACTGCCCCCGGGTTACGAACATCCACCAATACGAACACGGTTAAACTAATTTACAGTTTTTTATTTACCTGATATTTTCATTTACTTTATTTTGTTATTCTAGTGCTTCTTTTCTCTTAAATTTAGTGATTTTAGATGTATATAAAGACTTAGGCTATGATATAGTGGGATTTTAAACATTGTTCTGTAAGTACAGTACGAATACAGCATGTGTTATAACTTACGTACATTTCTTACCTAAGAACATCCCCAGGAATGGAACTCGTTCACAACCCCGGGACTGCCTATACTGTATACAGTTTCCTGTGTGCCGAGACAGTGCAGGTAAATGGAAATGGTAAACAGTAAGGTAACTTGATCAAGGATAGATAACAAAGCTGTTAGGTGTTTATTTCCAGGAGGGTCCTTTGCTCAAGCTTATACTTGGTCTCTAATCAGTAATAGTAAGTCTACAGGATTACTCTATTATTGAAAGTTTATTTAATAGAATTCAGCAAGCATTACATTGCTCTTGGACTATCCTAGGCTGGTAGATCACTACTACAGTACCCTGTACTACATTCTGTGACTTAATATAAAAACTCTCTTCTCCTGCCGTAGCTTCATCTTTTATGCATTTCTTTGGTAATGTGTTACAGTTTGTTATAGCAGTAAAGAAGAGTTTTTTGCTTAACCACAACCAGGTACATAAAATTATGTTCATTCCCTCTAGTTCCTTGCCGGTTCCTATCTCTAATCCTTGAAAAGTTTGTTGTTAGATACTCTGGGCACAGTCCACTAAAAATAGAGCAAGTGTGATTCAGCCTTAGTTGCTTCACTCTATCCATTACACCTAACAGTTCAGTGTTTGAAGTACATGTACTTTGTGACCAATGCAATCACTTGCGTTCATGTCAAGAAGGAACCTCACTGCCTTGTTTTGAATAATTTGAAGCTTGGATTTTAGCTTCTGTTTTTGAGCAGAGTACCATGTCAAGCAGGAATAGTCCAAGTACCGTAGGTAATAAGCAGCTATCAAACTGGGAGGTACTACCATCTGGGAAGATATTGGAAGCATAATGTGTTGTCTAATGGTAGACCCTGCTGCCATATGGCATCACAAAAATTGTGACCAAGTCCCAGGTTGCTGATCTGACTTTCTGCCTCATTTACACACAATTGCAGATTCCCAATTGTTACTCTTACTACAGGTTGACAATCCCCTATCCAAAATCCTTGGGGCCAGGGGCATTTCGGTTTTCGTAATTTTTCGGTTTTCAGAATGGTTATTTATTTATTTTTTTTTTTTAATGTGTATTAGCCTACCTGGGCATAGATCACTGACCCACATCAGGGCCTGGGGGGCGAAAATATAATAAAAATTATAATAATAATAATAATTCATAGGTCTAGGTGTTGTTTCTCACTTTTGATCTTTTTTTCATTCTTGTATTTCTTTATTACTATTATTATTTTATTATTACAGTATTATTGTTATTATTATTAATTTTATTATTATATTTTATTATTATTATTATTATTATTATTATTATTATTATTGCTACCATTATTATTTTATTTTGGTGTATTTTTATTAAAGATTTTATTTACTATGAATAATTATTATTATTATAATTATTATTACTATTACAATTTCGCCCCCCAGGCCCTGATGTGGGTCAGTGATCTATGCCCGGGTGGGATAATCCCTGTTTAAAAAAAAAAAAAAAAAAAAAAAAAAAAAAAAAAAAAAAAATTGGCCCCACAAAAAAAAAACTTTTGGTTTTCAGAGCTTTTCGGTTTTTGGAATTTCGGATAAAGGGTTGTCAACCTGTACTAACAACACAACATACATATATCATTTCTCACTATTGATATTTTTTTTTTTTTTTTTGTATTTATTCATGGCTCTTCATTATTACAGGGGGTATTATTATTTAAAATTTGTTTAAACTTTTATTATTACTGTACATATTTGTATTTTCTTTTATTATGATTATTTATTTTTGAATATTGTTATTAACTTATTATTACTGTTATTATGATTATTATTATTATTTTCTTTTATTATAATTGTTATTTATTAAATATATTTATATTAATTTTATTATTATTATTATTATTATTACCATTATCATCATCATAATTATTATTATTATTATTATTTTATTATATTATATTTTCGCCCCCCAGGCCTTGATGTGGGTCATTAAAAATGACCTGTGCCCGGGTGGGCTAATGCCCTTAAAAAAAGAAAAAAGAAATAAGTGATATTGTATGAGTGCCAAGAATGCACGAATGACACAAATGAAGAATAAATTAGTTTGTGGATATTCACTTCCAGTCAATCTGTATGCAATGGGAAAAGGTTTGAAAAAAAAAAAAAAATAATTGTTTTGTCCAAGTACCTTACAGTATCAAATTACATTAGAGATCAACAGTTACCAGTAGTTATTGTAGTGAAGCTTTGATTCAAGTTTTTCCTTTCATCATCTGTACAGTTGCATACTACAATGCTGTCATTGCTAGTGTGGCTTATTTTAGTTTTGATTATATCAACTTTACAATGACTAAATCGTATTGCTCTCTTTGGTATATAATTCACTTCAGTATTGTATGCAAATAATTGGGCATTACCCTCTACTGTGATATTTCTTAACACATCTATATCTGATGTTTGTAATCTTATTGTCATGTCAGCACTTATAACACCAGTAATGTAAACATCTCGAACAGTGGAATTTCTGATACTTAGGTTTTGTATCTGACTCCCATTCAAATGAAGTAAATCAACATTGGAACCATCAATATAAACACTGGAAATATAATGTGGTAGAGTGTTTATAGAAACATTGTATATCCTGAATTCTCCACTTGAGCAGGTGATGGAGGAGTTGCTGCTGTACACAATGACTTCATTCACATTCCTCAGCACCCGGTCAACACAGACAGATGTATCTATGAAGGCTGTGTTAGCATTACTGATGTAGACCCTCCTTTCACCTGTGTTCCTCTTGCCAAATGGGGTGTTCTCCAGGTACACAGGCTAGGAAAGCACATGTATAAAAACACTCAACTAAACATCTGATATCACATTCATCATCTGATTGTCATCATAGTAGACCATCAACACACTTAATCTGTGTTGTATTGCTTACCTCCCATATATTAATGTATATCAACTCCACTGTAAAATATGTATATACTTATAATATAAATGTAAAAAAAAATAAATAAAATATATAACAAAGTAATAACCGTGGTAACATTCTGATATGTTCTTACTACCTGTACCACCATGTTATGTGTACTATTCAAGATGATACTAAATGTTACATAATACCATACTTACTTGAGATAAATGTACAGTATATATCAGGTGCCTTCAAGAAAGCTCAGGCTCTCAACTGGCTCAGCCATGACAATATTGCTATTCTTATCGACTCTGTGTCTGTGTTTTTCTGGCTAAATAAACTGTTTCAATATCAATAACTATATTTCAGATCATACACAAGTATGTCCACACATATGTACATACATTGCACCTGTATTGGATCTGCCCACTGTTAGGCATTTGCTCTTCAATTTCTGAATGCCTCCCCCCCCCCCCCCCCCCCCCCTGGTAGATGTGCAAGGGAAGCAGTCAAAGCTGGCTGTGTATAATGTAGCTACCGTATTTCGTATGGGACCAAATATTTCATTTACTACTTCCTACAACCCAAACACTAAAGTCAACTGCAGCTACATCTAGCAAAACCCCATGAGAGTTACCGTACTCCTCTACCTTCAAGCAATAATTTCTCTTCTCATCTGTAATTACTCCTTAAGTCCAGTGTGCAAGTGATATGATAACCGAAGAAAAAATTATTCTCACTATTTTTAGTTTATTTGTTCATAATTCACCATTCTGTTATTATTAGAGGCTATTTGGGGTAAAACAAAATTGGGGGGGGGGAGGATGTTCTGGGACATATCTCAGTGTATAACGTGGGTTTATATGGGAAATTAATGTCCACTTAATGTATACATCTACTTAATATACAGGTTTTCAGAAATGCATTATATTTAATAAGTGCTCATTGACTGTATACAAAACTAAGATAAAAGTGAGGTTTCTTACAATCAGAATTCTTATAGGTATGGCAAAAATTTATCACAATTATGAGACCAATAATAATTACAGATAATCTGATACTGTATGGTATTGAGCTAAATGATTTGTACATTTTAGTAGATAACAAGGAATAATCATTGAATGCCTACTGAATTAAATTTTACCCTGTTGATGTTATAATGTATTAATACAACTTGACAACTATGGTCTTTTATGTGCATGCTCAATGTTAAATTATACTGCACACAAACAACTATTAAAATTGAAAGACAGAAAGGTACTGGGTACATCTTGACTCAAATACTGTAAGTAGCTCAAAGTTCATCTTATAGTACAGGTTGACAACCCTTTATCCCACCTGGGCACATGTCACTGACCCACATCAGGGCCTGGGGGGTGAAAATGTAATACAGGTTGTACCTCTCTAGTCCGGCATTCTGTGGTCCGGAAACTCCCGTCGTCCGGAACGATTTTAGTTTGTCCAATAGGTAGATGGGCAGTTTTTTTTTTTTTTTTTTTTTTTTTTTTTTTTTTTTTTTTTTTTTTTTTTACTTATCTGAATTATTATTATTATTAAAGGAGTATTAAATTTTTGCCCCTCAGGCCCCAATGTGGGTCAGTGACCAATGCCCGGGTGGGCTAATCCCCTTGAAAAAAAAAAAAAACAAAGCCGCGGGAAATTAAGGTTTGTTTACATCCGGCAGTTCAGCTGCTCTCTCTCTCTGTCTCTCTCTCTCTCTCTCTCTCTGTCTCTCTGCTTGTCTATACAGTGTACAACATTTAACCCTTCAATATATATGAGCAGTAAATAAGTGTTGCTTTCATATTCTTATGTAGAGTATTGACGATATATTTTCACATGTGCGCACTTACATACGAGCAGTCTCACTTTTTTTTTACCATTAATGGTTAGCTACTTATATTGTTCCATTTATTAACATTAAATAACATTACAGGTACTTCAAGCAACCATATTCATTTTTTACATTAATTTTACTACAGCTAAACTCAGGGTCTTATTTTCTTCAGTTTTATATGTAGAACCAATCAGTCACTGGTTTAGTAACTTTAACATAAACAATGCCGGCAGCCGTCTCGTCTCCTCTAATATTCCACGCATTATTAATAAATTGTATTGTTAATTTTGCACACACGTACATTAATTCAATAAAAACAAATTCAGAAACATTAATTAAAATATATATGAACAGTAAATAAGTGTTGCTTTCATATTCTTATGTAAAGTAATGACGATATGTTTTCACGTGTGCGCACTTACATATGCGATCTCTCTTTTTCTTTACCATTATCGTTAGCTACTTCTATTGTTCCATTTATTAACATTAAATAACATTACTTAAAACAACCATATTAATTTTACTACAGCTACAACCAGGGTCATATTTTCTTCAGTTTTATATGTAGAACCAGTCAGTCACTGGTTTTGTAATCACCGAAAACAATGCTGTGTCATTTCCTCGTGTGTTTTAATATTCTACGTATTATTAATAATTTTGTATTGCTCATTTTGCACACATAAACATTAATTCAATAAAAAAGACATTCAGTAATAAATAATAATGAATCTTTTGTACATAAGAGAAATGACGCTGTTTACACGATTATGCACGTTGTCTGCACGTTGGCGGGCCATTCAAACCCGTCGAAATTCAAGTTTCCGCCGTCAAAATTTTTATTTATTTATTTTTTTGTGTTCCAATACATTAAGAATTAAACTCGCGAAATTTGAGAAGCTACTATATGACATTTAACCCTTCAATATGTCTTCAAAGAGACCATGACGCAGAGAAAGTGGTGCTAGTGCTTCCAGGCATAAGCACAAGTCACTATCTATCCAGGAAAAGGGTGAATTTCCATGGTCCGGCACCGGTCAGGTCCCGAGGTTGCCGGACTAGAGAGGTACAACCTGTAGTAATAATAATTATAATAATACAGGTAATAATAATAATGATAATATAGTAATAATAATAATTATTCATAGTAAATAAAATTTTTAATAAAAAATACACAAAAATAAAATAAGAATGATAACAATAATAATAATAATAATAATAACAGTAATACTGTAATAATGAAATAATAATAATAATAAAGAAATACAAGAATGAAAAAAAGATCAAAAGTGAGAAACATGACCTAGACCTATGAATTATTATTATTATTATTATAATTGTTATTATTATTATTATTATTATTATTATTATTATTATATTTTAGCCCCCAGGCCCCAATGTGAGTCAGTGACCTGCTGTGCCCGGGTGGACTGATCCCTGTAAAAAAAAAAAAAAAAAAAAAAAAACCATTCTGAAATCCGAAAAATTCCAAAACCCGAAATGCATCTGGTCCCAAGGATTTCGGATAAGGGATTGTCAACCTGTACTGATGGCTTAAAGGATTGTAGAAGTTTTAGGCAAAAAAATTCTCCCACAAAATCAAATTAAGTGTATGTACAATAGGGAGCAGGGAAAAAACACTTTTATTTGAGTTGCAGGCTGCACTTTTCAGGCATCGTTTGTATGGCTGAAACAAACACCTGTGCAAAATTTCATGCCATTTCATGCATACTTACCCTGCCGCATCGCGAACGACTTTTTGTCAACTTTTAGTGTATACCAAAAATTAGGTGTCATTTAATGTTTTCCAGGATAATGATAAATTTTACATGGGTGACATCGATTTAATTCACATGTTATTTTACAGGTACACCGTATAGAAAATCATTACAAGTTCATATTGAAATTCTTTTTTGTGCGGAACCTTGGCATCATTTTCCTAGACAATAATCTTTGCCTAATATATCCATCTCTCGATTCGTATTCCGTCACTTCAGTGCAAGCTTCAGTCATCACTTTTATGCCTCTCTTGACCGCCTGAGTGCTGTTTGGCCACTTGGGCACCACTAATGGTGTCTCAAGAATGTCATTAACCTGTGGATTTGACAGAGAAGCAATGTAAGGAGGCTCAGTCTTGAGTTCATTCCTCCAGTTAATCATGGAATGATAGTTTTTTGCTTGCCACTTTAGTTTCGGAGTCACCACCTTTCTCATGTTGACTACAGGAGGCACATCGTCATTCCCATCTCCATCTTTACCCTCCTCATCAGTATAGTTTAACAAATTCTTGTCAACAGCAGCACCAGAATCTTCCTCCTCCTCTTCAGATCTGCCAGTGCATTCTTCCTTTTGCTGATTCTCCTCTCTAATTTTTCTTATCATTGAGACAGCTTTTTCTCTAACAGTCATGTCCTCATCTGCACACATACCAAGAAGAAGTTGATCTGTGTGGGCGAAGTATGCATTTCTCTGGACAGCCTTCTTCACTATCGTCTCCTCCTCACTATTCAGGTGTTTCATATATAGCAGGGACTGGAATACGCTCCTTGAGCCATGCGTTACGTAAGGGTGTATCTTGATGTAAAACCACATTGGAGCACTGAACTTTATTATTGTAATGACAATTCTTTTCAACTCATGGCTGGGTCTTGATGTTGCTACATACAGCCTGAGGATTCTACTCCATAAGGTGTTCCACCTTGACACACAGGGAGGACCTGGCTCAATAGCAGCCAAGTCATCTTCAACAACACCTGTGATAACTCCTTTACAAATCCTATACAGGTATTTCTGATCCCAGGACAGATCTTTCTCCACTTCATCATTAAACACAGGGAAATCAGGGAAACTGACTGGCTGGAAGGCGACAACTGGAAGCTCAGACAAAGACTCCTTGATCTGCTTTCCAATGGGACCACGTCAATGCTCAGGACCACTTGGTTTACCATCATAGTGATAAAAAACTGCGCGGAAAGGCAGCTCATTTCCGTGAAGCTGACATATGAAATAATGGAGCGGGTGACCAAGTAACATTTCAAGATGATGAATGACTCCATTTTCTGATCCTACATTTACATTGGTTCCATCACAGCCAACACACACAATGGGCTGCTGGGTTAGATTTTTCTCCACCAGAAACTCGTGAATAGTTTTGGCAATCTGCTTTCCGTGTCCAGTCTTGGGAGTCACATGTGTGAGATATTCATTGCCAGGCTCAACCATGATGACATAATGATCTTTCACCATCATCCTCGAACTCCATTTCTCGGTCTTCTCATTCTTTATCATCACACGAGTGGCGGTCTTCTTACCATCAAAATAGAGTGACGTCAAATTATCTAAATTAGCCATCTCAATTTCTTGCCTCTTAAATCGGTATTTTTGTCTCGCATCCCGCAGCTTATGTGGTCCAATAACCTGACTCTTGTCATCCTTTGTGATAATGCCATAGTCAGTTAAGGTGACAGTAGCAATGGCAGCTCCAGCATAATCACTAATCAAGTATCGGTCGCAAGCGGCAGCCAGTGTAGGGAGTCTTGTCCGGTTCTGTGAACTGGTGTCTGTCGGAGCCCTTGGATCAGGGACAAAATCAGCATCCGTATTGACGAGAGGAATATCTCTTGAATCATCTGAATTATCCTCAACATAAGGAATATCTCCAGCTACCAGATATCTATGTTTTTGCTCAAGCTGTCTCCTAACTCTGTCCGCATCATGCTTCTTCTTACTTACCAGCATCAAAATCAATTTTACCCCACTCTAATCAAGACGTGCGGCGTCTCAGAATGACTGCTTATGGGTGACTGAGGAAGCACGTGGTGATCCTGCGGTGTGAACTGCTTAACGGTAACTATTTGAATAATTTCAAGTGCGCCAACTTACCCAGGTCTCCCCTACATTACAGTACAGTAACACAACATTGAGAAATGAAATGAGAAAAGGCTGATAATCAATATAGACATAGCACCATACTCATCTGCAACAAGACAACTTAAATGAAATATGAGATATGAAAAAAAGTTGATAAACACTGAACAGAACATTGCACCGCCACAGCGGCTGTTTGGCTAGTACTGTAGGTAAATTTAAAAATTTCAGTAGAAAAGGCGGCAGACTAAACCTCGACATATCATCTTCAAATTTGGCATGGAGTCTTGAATATGTATAAGGAACAATGCCTGAAGAGTGCAGCTTTGAGCAAAATTTCACTGCCCCCTAATGTACAATCACCCTACCGAAAAGTAGGAGAAGGATTGTACAATACAGTGGTCCCTCGGTTAACGAGCACAATCCGTTCCAGCAGGTTGCTCGTTAACCGAAACCATTGTTTCAATGGGTTTTTGGGTAATTGGTTCCAGCTCACCGAAAATTGCCTTAATTCAACAAAAAAGGTAGAAAAGTACACTTACTTTGAGGTGTGTATGTAGAAGGCTCCTGGATGATGATGGGAATTAGAATGGGGGTGGAGGATAAGGGAGAAGAGAAGGCATTGGGGTGGAAGAGAAGTCACCCCATGGCACCATTTCACCCATAAAATTTTAGTTCTCTTGGTGTAATTCAAGATTATTTTCTTTAAATCAACACTGCACTGCATTATATATTGTCAATATGTAAAATAAATTTCAAAATGGCCTATAATTTTCTTGGAAACACAGAAAAAAAGCGTTCAGTTGAAGAGAGTCTCAAGCAAGATGTTACCTCCACTGAAAACAGAGAGAGACTAACGCCTGTCTGGTGTGTTAACAGGCTGGATGGCACGCCAGAAACTAGTTTCTTTACCTTCAATTATGTTCAATAATTGTTAAAATGACTAAAAAAGTTAATATTAAACTTTTAAAATTATTGAATAGTATAAACTTCTTGATATTTACTAAAATAGTAAAGAATTTAAGCCCTAAAACCGACTACTGTATTGGGGGACTAATACTACAGCTGGTTGACCGCCAAATGCAAGCGAAAACATGTTGAAGTCGGCTCGTAAAAAACTCGTTAATCGAGGGATTGCTCGTTAACCGAAGTTAAGAATCTTATGGAAGGTAAATCGTTAACTGAAATCTCGTTAACCGAGGCGCTCGTTAACCGAGGGATTACTGTACAGTATAATTATAAAAAAAACACAATACAGGTGTATTACACTTGTACTGTACAGTGATCCCTCGGTTAACGAGATTTCGGTTATCGAGTTTCACCAAGCTGCAGTAGAGGCTATCCCCAAAACAAAACCCACATCAAGACAGTACAATGATTACTGGTACTACTGTCCCAGGGTGAAAGAACTCAACCACAGAGTGAACATGGCCCAAAGAAACTACAGGAGACATCCCACGGAAACAAACAGACATCTCCTGCAAGTCATAGTTAAGGATACCAGGGAAGAGAAGGAAGAAATAAAAAACGTAAGCTGGCTCAAGTGGTGCTCCTAACTGAATGAGCACACCTCCCTTGGCAAGATGTGGGCCCAGATGCGAAGGGCATCTGGGAAGGCAACACCACCACCACCAACCCATCCCAACCCAGAAGAGGAAGCCGAGAGACTTGCAAAACTGTTCTCCGACCGAGCAGCAACGAAAAACCTCCTGAGACAGGCGGAGGAGACACAACGGCGTCTACGACAGGTCAGACTCCAGATGATCGAAGAGGCCTGCAACAGTGAAGATGACACCGACAGACCTTTCAACCAGCAAGAACTCCAGAAGTCGCTAAAACGAAGCAAGGAGACAGCACCAGGGGCCGACAGGATAACCTACTCCATGCTTTCCCATGCCGGAAAAGCCGGACACGAGGCTTTGCTACAAGTCATCGATGCTTCGTGGACAGCACAAAGACTTCCACCGGAATGGAAGAAGGCAGATATACAGCCCATTCCGAAGCCCAGAGAACCAGACAAACCGAGACCCATCTCCCTTCTCAGCTGCATAACGTAGACGGGAGAAAAAATGGCTCTCAACCGACTCAAGTGGAAAGTAGGCAGCCCACACCCTCACATTTTTGCTTACACCGAGAACACCGGCACAGGCAACAACATCGCCGAGATACTCAGCACAGTGGACTACAAACCAGCTCTGGTGGTCTTCCTCGACCTGGAGAAGGCCTTCGAACTAGCAAATCCATTGGTCATTACAACTACGCTCGCTGAAAAAGGCGTCAAAGGAAGGTTGCTGGGGTGGATCCAGAACTACCTCACACAGAGAGAAGCA
Organism: Homarus gammarus; assembly: GCA_958450375.1. NCBI lineage: Eukaryota > Metazoa > Arthropoda > Malacostraca > Decapoda > Nephropidae > Homarus > Homarus gammarus. The sequence goes on along the minus strand of CAUDMG010001560.1, from coordinate 883,108 downwards.
CGAGTACGCTTTCAGGGAGCAACCTCAAGCTACAGGGTCCATGAAAACGGAACCCCACAAGGAGGCATCCTCAGTCCAATGTTCAATGTCCTGAGGGAAAATCTTGTCAAACTTCCTTTGAGACAAACAGCCAAGCTCCTATGCTATGCAGACGACTTACAGCTTATAGTAAGAGGATCAAACAGACTAGCCAACACGCAACACGCACTCCAACTTATAGAAGAGGAGTGCAACAGACTTGGACTCAAGATAAATCCAGCCAAGTCGAAAGCGATGGCCATCTGCACAGACACACCAAACAAGATGCTCTCCATACAAAACACGCCGGTAGTCTGGACCAACACCCACCAGTGTCTTGGAATCTGGTTTGACCAGAAACTCACTTTCAAGCCGCAACTCGAGTATCTCAGGCACAGGACGAAGAGCAGACACAATATAATGAGGTCGCTCACCAGCACAACCGCAGGAGCAAACTTTCATGTGCTCAAAGCCTACTACACGGCCGCCATCAGATCGCTGGTAGATTACAGTGCTCCAGCACTCATTGGACTGAGAGAAGACCAGATAGCTAAGCTAGAAGTCATCCAAAATAATGCTCTCAGGACCATGCTCGGAGCACCCATGTGGACCAGAATTTACAATTTGCAAATGGAAACTGAACTACCACCCCTGGCAGTACGAGTCAAGCAGGTGACAGCCGGTCTCCTCGCCAAAATCTGTAGCTCAGATAAGCCCACAGCTGCCAAAACGCGAATCAGTGCCTCCCTCCACCTCGACCACAGAGAGCGAGGGGCTACCTGGTTGCACGAGGCAAGCGAGGTCATCTGACACCTGCAAGCAGAAACACTCGTCAAGAACAACCAAGACACACCTGACAATGGTTACGTAGTTCCTCCACCATGGAGCCCTCCACCAGCCACATTCAAAATTACCGACCTAGGCGATAGTAAAGCCAACCTCCAGAAGGAGGACCTCAAAAAAATAACTCTAGGAGCCATAGCCACCGAGACACTGGCTGATGCAGCATCATACTTCACAGACAGCTCGGTGGATCCAAAACATCATACATCCGGAGCAGCCTTCTACACCCAAGGTCAGACCCTCCGATGGAGACTTTCTAATGATTGCTCCACCCTACTAACAGAGTTGGTAACAATGTCAAAGGCCCTACAACACGCTGCAACACAACACAACAAGTCCATCATAATTCACACGGACTCGAAATCGGCCCAGCAGGCGCTGCAACACAGCCAACCAAGAGACAACGTCCACATCCTAACCTCGATCCTCGCACATCTACAGGAATTCCAAAGACAAAACCGCCCAGTCGCCTTACACTGGATTCCCAGTCATGTAGGGATCGGGGGAAACGACGTGGCAGACGAAGCAGCCAAGGCAGCCACACGTTCCAGCAAGTGTGCAACAGATCAAGAATCACCTCAGAAAGACTAGCAAGCTCCACATCAAAAAGAGCTTCCACATACGCATTCAACGCTGGTTCCCAATCAGCAAAATGGTACCTGGCGGCTACAAAAGGGGAACCACCTTTCGCGGACAAGAAAACACCAAGACAAACCCAAGTCAGCCTTCATCGACTACGACTAGGGTACAAGTGCTCCTGGCAGATGATCGGAAATGACGTCATGGAATGCATCTACTGTCAGGAGCCAGCAGCCAACCCACTTGAACACTATCTCCTCGACTGCGAAGTCACACAAGACTTCCGAAACAGAACTCAAAACTTCCAAGAAGCACACACAGCACCAGCGGCCACTCTAACCCGAAAGGCCCAAACAAACCATATTCACCACCTTCTCCGGGTCATCACATGATACCCACCACCCAGATAGCTTAGAAAGTATCCTCTCCCAGCAATTGCTGATCCCAGTTCGGGGGGCGCGCCACTCCGAAACTGACCACGTCCAAGAGTGGGGGTTGGTGGTAAGCGTCCACTGATCGGGGGTCCGCTCACACTTGCAACCTGCAGTATCCTTCCATATCTGCAGGTAGGACAACCTACAATCCCAATCCGGTCTGGCTGCTCCAGGAGCTCCAGCCGGAACCACCGAACGGGCCGCCTATAGGCAAAGGCCCGTGTCGGACTACGGTCCGACAATCTCAACAACAACAACAGACAGTGACTCTCTAACCCTCTCTCGCCATGAACGGTTACGAGTTTGATAACGTGGTGCGGATACGTCCGGATACGCCGACCTGCCCCAAGAAACTAAACCTCCTAGTTCTCAAGAAGTTCTTTGAAACTAATGAGATCATGGGGGTCACCAAGATGGAACGACTGAAGCTCCATGGTGACATCAAGATCACCTTCGCCGAGAAGGGTATGCCCGTACAGCTCGCGGAGATCCCAGACATCAACGGCATTCCATTTAAAATGATTGCCTACAAGTGGGACAACCTGAAGCTGGGAGTAATCGCCCACGCCGAAATTGCCCACGTGGACCAAGCAGAGCTGAGTGAGATCCTCAAGGGGCAACTCCAAGTTGTGAAGAAGCTGTCCAACACCACTGCCCTCATCGGACACCATACAAATCTACCCAAGGAGGCTCAACTGGCGTAGGTAACTGTGCCAGTCAAGCTCTACTGCAGACCGAAACGCTGTTACAAATGCCAGCACTACGGACACACTGTCAACAAGTGTGAGGCGCAGGAGGACACCTGCTCCCTGTGCGGCAGCCCCGGACACCGCTACACGGTCTGCCCCAACACAGTAAAAAAATGCGCTGCCTGTGGCGGCCCACATTCCTCCGCCGATCAGACCTGCCCCAAATGGAAGGAGGAATGCAGGATAGCCAAGGCTCGACTCGACAAGAAACTGAGCTACAAAGAGGCCCTCCTTGCTGTACGCTCCCAAGACAAGAAAAAACCAGTAGAAAAGAAAAACCAAGAAAAGAAAACTCAAGAAAAGACACCCGCCACACAGAATCAAGAACACCACGAGGCCCGTGGAGCTGAAGCCCACGTGGTCAACCTCACCATCTCCGAATTCTTCCACTCCTATGAGGACATAAGACACGAGGAAGACGAACAACAAGACCCAAACAAGAATGAATGGACACTTCAAGAGAGCAAGAAGAGGAGGAGAGTTAGAAGAAAATCAACTTCAAGCTAAGAAGAATACCAAGACAAAGACCAAGACATTTCCTCCAAACAAGAAAACAACACACACAATCAAGCCGACCAAGCACTGAGAAACCATGGCCCAACCCAACACGCACCTGACGCTTGACCTGACGCTAACCTGACTCTGTCCTGCCGCCTCCCAGCCGCGTCCATGCGAGTTGCTGCTGCCTCCAACTTAAACTCCTTCAAGCAAGCGGTGTTTAGCCACTGCACCTATCCCCTCCTCCTAAAATTCACTTCAATCCTCCCTTTATCCTTCCCCTGAACCTCCTTCCCCCCTGTCACTAGCATTTTATGTATGTACAGGGAGACCATTCTACTCTGACCTGCAGGACCAGCAAGATCTCTCTCCAGCACCTCACCACCCAGCCTCCTCAGAGAGGTCCTCGCCCTACAGGAACTCTGAGCAAGCTACACCTCAACTAGTAACTCCTTAGCACTACTCTGTACAACAATATATATATACAGAAAACGCATCGTGAGTTTCTATTCTACCTCATTCCTGAGTGTGAGATATCTACATGTACGTACGTTGTGTGGCCATACAAAGAGATAATAGACATCTAAAGATAATTGACTACTGGCCACAATACAGTACGCTACAAATGGTGACCCCCGGAGTGACCACTCACACAGGATGGAGGAGAAACAGATCACGCTCCCAATCTTCAAGCAACATGGAAGACTGGCTTATCCACGCAGAGGCAGCTCTCATCGGCTCTACAGCTACTATCTCTACACCGCAGGTTAGACACCCTAGAGCAGCTCTGCTACTCTAAGCAGACAGCTGCTCCTCTTCCTGCCCCAAGCACCACATCCTACCGACCCCAACACACCCGTTCTGCCTCAGACGCCGTCCCCGGCCCAGCAGTACCCCCTACCGCTCCTCCTGATGCAGCCCCTGCTCCTGACGCGGACCCACACACCCCTCTTTTCTCCCTCAGGAACCCCCTGCTACTGTCGTGCACCCTGCTGCTGTCGTGGACCCTGCTGCTGTCATGCACCCTGCTGCTGTCATGGACACTCTTCCTAACGCAGCCCCTTCTCCTGACCCAGGCCCACACATCCCAGCAGGCGCATCTGAGGACTCTGTACCTGTCGCGAAGGACGCACAACATTCATCGCCTCCACAACCCTCCTTCTCCCTCTTTTCTCCCACAGATCTCGTGTATCTAGACAGAGTTGCCACCCCCTAGCGGCCGGCACATCCACTCCCTCGCCGTTATGTCCCACATGTGGCATGCACCGCTCGTCCTGCCTCACATGTGGCACGCAACTCTGCCAACCTCCAGCCTCCTGCCGCGCCCGGAGGGGAAGGGGAGTATTGTAGTGGACTCCATCCCCTACAAGGGACAACTGACCCCCCGCACGCCTACCAGCCAATCAGCGTACAGCCAGCGGTGCCGGTAGACCTACTCTCCAGCACGGACGTACACGTAGCAACGCTAGGACCAGAGTGCCAGGCCTCCTCCTCTGTGATTGGCCCTTTCGCTACGCTCACCCCAAATCCTGATCCTCGTATATTGTATAAATACGGCCATGCCTGGACTTGAAGAAAAACCTGAACTTCTTTCCCCCCTGTCACTAGCTTTTATGTATGTATGTACAGGGAAACCATTCTACTCTGACCTGCAGGACCAGCAAGATCTCTCTCCAGCACCTCACCACCCAGCTTTCTCAGAGAGCTCCTCGCCCTACAGGAACTCTGAGCAAGCTACTCCTCACCTAGTAACTCCTTAGCACTGCTCTGTACAACAATATATATATACAGAAAACGCATCATGAGTTTCTATTCTACCTCATTCCTGAGTGTGAGATATCTACATGTACGTACGTTGTGTGGCCATACAAAGAGAAAATAGACATCTAAAGATAATTGACTACTGGCCACAATACAGTACGCTACAGACCATCCGTTTTTGCCGTCTGATTTCTCAGACCTTGGCAGGAGCATCTGTTAGACGGACCTCCTCATTATGGAAGCCTTGCATCAGTTACAAAGTAAAGCCATCCATTTGTGATATGGCTTCCTGTGAATTGTGTTTTTCGCACTGAGGCTCGTCTAAATTAAGGTAATATACTGGATATTTTTATTTCACATTCTTTTCCTGATTTTAGCTCTGTACATAGGTCTCTCGTCATTTTTGTCGGTTTTAAATTGGAGTGCTCTTTCTTTAAATTTTGTGGAAGGTAAATTTTGGTATAATGTTACGTTTTTAATGTATATCACCTGTATTTTTAAAACTTTTTTAAAACTTTTTGTTTTCTAGGCTCTGATGATGGAAAATGATTTTTCGAAACGTTAGTGATTAAAGAAACCCAACTTATTCTATATATATATATATATATATATATATATATATATATATATATATATATATATATATACAATCAACGACCTCGTTGATTGTATGTTCAAAGTCCGCGTGTTAAATGGACTAAAAATGAAGTATATATATGTACCTCGCGTTTCATACCAGCTGGATTCGGTAAAATGCTACTGACACCACATACGAGGCACGGGCAGTTTCCCAATGAGGTTCACGGCGCCATCAGCTCGATGAACAGGCTTTGTGTGAAATATAACAGAGTCTAGAACTGCTTTTAGTGTCCTTGTGGCCTAGCCGGTAAGCGTTCCCTAGTCACACCCAGTAGGTCGAGGGTTCGATTCCTTGCTGGTGAGGTCGTTGATTGTATGTTCAAAGTCCGCGTGTTAAATGGACTAAAAATGAAGTATATATATGTACCTCGCGTTTCATACCAGCTGGATTCGGTAAAATGCTACTGACACCACATACGAGGCACGGGCAGTTTCCCAATGAGGTTCACGGCGCCATCAGCTCGATGAACAGGCTTTGTGTGAAATATAACAGAGTCTAGAACTGCTTTTAGTGTCCTTGTGGCCTAGCCGGTAAGCGTTCCCTAGTCACACCCAGTAGGTCGAGGGTCCGATTCCTTGCTGGTGAGGTCGTTGATTGTATGTTCAAAGTCCGCGTGTTAAATGGACTAAAAATGAAGTATATATATGTACCTCGCGTTTCATACCAGCTGGATTCGGTAAAATGCTACTGACACCACATACGAGGCACGGGCAGTTTCCCAATGAGGTTCACGGCGCCATCAGCTCGATGAACAGGCTTTGTGTGAAATATAACAGAGTCTAGAACTGCTTTTAGTGTCCTTGTGGCCTAGCCGGTAAGCGTTCCCTAGTCACACCCAGTAGGTCGAGGGTTCGATTCCTTGCTGGTGAGGTCGTTGATTGTATGTTCAAAGTCCGCGTGTTAAATGGACTAAAAATGAAGTATATATATGTACCTCGCGTTTCATACCAGCTGGATTCGGTAAAATGCTATTGACACCACATACGAGGCACGGGCAGTTTCCCAATGAGGTTCACGGCGCCATCAGCTCGATGAACAGGCTTTGTGTGAAATATAACAGAGTCTAGAACTGCTTTTAGTGTCCTTGTGGCCTAGCCGGTAAGCGTTCCCTAGTCACACCCAGTAGGTCGAGGGTCCGATTCCTTGCTGGTGAGGTCGTTGATTGTATGTTCAAAGTCCGCGTGTTAAATGGACTAAAAATGAAGTATATATATGTACCTCGCGTTTCATACCAGCTGGATTCGGTAAAATGCTACTGACACCACATACGAGGCACGGGCAGTTTCCCAATGAGGTTCACGGCGCCATCAGCTCGATGAACAGGCTTTGTGTGAAATATAACAGAGTCTAGAACTGCTTTTAGTGTCCTTGTGGCCTAGCCGGTAAGCGTTCCCTAGTCACACCCAGTAGGTCGAGGGTTCGATTCCTTGCTGGTGAGGTCGTTGATTGTATGTTCAAAGTCCGCGTGTTAAATGGACTAAAAATGAAGTATATATATGTACCTCGCGTTTCATACCAGCTGGATTCGGTAAAATGCTACTGACACCACATACGAGGCACGGGCAGTTTCCCAATGAGGTTCAGGGCGCCATCAGCTCGATGAACAGGCTTTGTGTGAAATATAACAGAGTCTAGAACTGCTTTTAGTGTCCTTGTGGCCTAGCCGGTAAGCGTTCCCTAGTCACACCCAGTAGGTCGAGGGTTCGATTCCTTGCTGGTGAGGTCGTTGATTGTATGTTCAAAGTCCGCGTGTTAAATGGACTAAAAATGAAGTATATATATGTACCTCGCGTTTCATACCAGCTGGATTCGGTAAAATGCTACTGACACCACATACGAGGCACGGGCAGTTTCCCAATGAGGTTCAGGGCGCCATCATCTCGATGAACAGGCTTTGTGTGAAATATAACAGAGTCTAGAACTGCTTTTAGTGTCCTTGTGGCCTAGCCGGTAAGCGTTCCCTAGTCACACCCAGTAGGTCGAGGGTTCGATTCCTTGCTGGTGAGGTCGTTGATTGTATGTTCAAAGTCCGCGTGTTAAATGGACTAAAAATGAAGTATATATATGTACCTCGCGTTTCATACCAGCTGGATTCGGTAAAATGCTACTGACACCACATACGAGGCACGGGCAGTTTCCCAATGAGGTTCACGGCGCCATCAGCTCGATGAACAGGCTTTGTGTGAAATATAACAGAGTCTAGAACTGCTTTTAGTGTCCTTGTGGCCTAGCCGGTAAGCGTTCCCTAGTCACACCCAGTAGGTCGAGGGTTCGATTCCTTGCTGGTGAGGTCGTTGATTGTATGTTCAAAGTCCGCGTGTTAAATGGACTAAAAATGAAGTATATATATGTACCTCGCGTTTCATACCAGCTGGATTCGGTAAAATGCTACTGACACCACATACGAGGCACGGGCAGTTTCCCAATGAGGTTCAGGGCGCCATCAGCTCGATGAACAGGCTTTGTGTGAAATATAACAGAGTCTAGAACTGCTTTTAGTGTCCTTGTGGCCTAGCCGGTAAGCGTTCCCTAGTCACACCCAGTAGGTCGAGGGTTCGATTCCTTGCTGGTGAGGTCGTTGATTGTATGTTCAAAGTCCGCGTGTTAAATGGACTAAAAATGAAGTATATATATGTACCTCGCGTTTCATACCAGCTGGATTCGGTAAAATGCTACTGACACCACATACGAGGCACGGGCAGTTTCCCAATGAGGTTCACGGCGCCATCAGCTCGATGAACAGGCTTTGTGTGAAATATAACAGAGTCTAGAACTGCTTTTAGTGTCCTTGTGGCCTAGCCGGTAAGCGTTCCCTAGTCACACCCAGTAGGTCGAGGGTTCGATTCCTTGCTGGTGAGGTCGTTGATTGTATGTTCAAAGTCCGCGTGTTAAATGGACTAAAAATGAAGTATATATATGTACCTCGCGTTTCATACCAGCTGGATTCGGTAAAATGCTACTGACACCACATACGAGGCACGGGCAGTTTCCCAATGAGGTTCAGGGCGCCATCAGCTCAATGAACAGGCTTTGTGTGAAATATAACAGAGTCTAGAACTGCTTTTAGTGTCCTTGTGGCCTAGCCGGTAAGCGTTCCCTAGTCACACCCAGTAGGTCGAGGGTTCGATTCCTTGCTGGTGAGGTCGTTGATTGTATGTTCAAAGTCCGCGTGTTAAATGGACTAAAAATGAAGTTATATATATATATATATATATATATATATATATATATATATATATATGTAACTGGTCGGAATTTACTGGACCTTTAATTTCTCACTTGACTTGGAGTTTATTAAAGATTATTAGATGGTAATTGCAGTGGAAGCGCCCCTTTGAGAAAAATCCCGAACCAGCACAAGAACACTTAAATCTACTAAACAAAATGAATTGTCCGTGACCCGTGGAAGGATAGCGTCTGTGACTGGGATGAATGAGACACACTGTAAAATTTACACTTATATTCCCTCCAACACTAAAAACACAATCAAATAATGGTACACTAACATATGCACACCTCTTAACCTAAACTTAAAACACTACTCTGGGGAATAACAGTTATACATGATGTTGAAATTATTAGAAACTCAGGCAAAGCCTCATTAGAGAACAATAAGTTTAAAGTATTAAGAAATGTTGCTTGCATACATGAAACAGGCCTTAAGGGCTTTCAACAAAATAATATCCAGCACTGAGAAAATGGTATTAAAAAAATAAGAAATATATAACTCTACAATGAATAGGCCTTAAGGGCACTCAACAAAATTACATCACCCCAACAGATGCACAATTCCTAACCTAACTTAACCACTACTCTGGGGAACAAAGGTTATACCTGAGATCGGAATTATAAAGAAAAATTAGATGCATTAAGGGAATTAAATCACAGTATCACTCTGGTTCCACTTAGTGACACAAACATTCAAAAAAAATACTATCAAAATCATTTAGGAACTATTACTACACACGTCAAGATAATATCAGAAAGTGAAAAATGGTATTAACTACACACAAAAATATTGTCACTATTATTGAGATGTTACTGGGTCCACCAATACCCGTGAACCATGCTCCACCCAACTCAACATACACTCGTAATAAGGGAGATAAAATGTTCCTCTAGGTATCCCCTCGACTCCTGGTCTCAGTGTGTGACCATTTATTTACTCAGATAGCCTCAGTGTACTCTCAGTGCGTCCATGGGCGGGAAGAGAGAACGTCCGCAGGTGACCATGGCCAGTAGGTAATACTTCTAGCTGACCGAGGGCACGTGGTGTTGTGCACCCACGTGGTAAGAACTGATCACCCAATGCTGATGCTGGTCCCGTGTCGTTTTAGTTGTCGGGAGCACTCGTTCACTCAAGAGATCCTTTGCTACCCCGCTAACCAGTGACAAGCCTACACTGATCGTTCCGAAGGCGACAATCGCCAAGCCTCAATCATCAACGGCAGTCTCAAACGGCAGTCAATCTCTCGCAGTCAAGTGGGTTCTGACGGAAACCCTGAAATTGACTCACTGTTAGCTCTTAATAACTTTATCACTGCCCAATCTAACCCCTATCTGAGATCGAATGAGACTTACTTGTTATACTGCAATAGTGCAACACAGGTGACTACACCACGTGACTATTTCTGTGGAGGGATGCGCAGGGACGTCCTGTAGGTCCGATTGCTTTCACGTGACTGAGGACCAGCCAGCCTTGGTCTCTCCAAGGCGCTAGCTTAGGCCTAGTGACATATTTTCTGCCTAACTAATAACTTTCTTGGGACACCCGTAACATTATTCAGACTGGTAAACGATCTATAATAATTTCAAATTCAATAATAATCCCTTAACTTCATGAATCGCATCATTATTAATTCGGTAAACTACATTCAATATCGTATAGGCCTAGTTCCACAAACTCTCGCACGTAGCGGGAGCCGGTCTTCCCTCAGACGACCTTGAACTCAGTTTGAAATTACACTGAAGTTTCTGAATATTACAATCGATCTCCCTAAAAAAAGACAGCACTGTCCTCATGTGCTGAGAAAAACATGCATACGACCCCCCTAAAAGAATTGTTCAAAGAACTTCACGTCACACCTGCAACGTGCTAAACGCAGCATTTCCGTCTACTCTTCTCTTTTTCTCCCTCCCGCTAACATATATATATATATGTATATATTTTATGAAAATCCACAATGAAAACGTGGATAAGATAAATCTTGATAAAATCACACGGGAAAATGGAAACAACGGAGTACCTTAGCTTTCGTCTTTATTCAAGACATCTTCAGAGGCAACTGGATTACATGGACAGAGAGAGGCTTAAATATACAGGGTGACCTAAAAACATGAGGTCAGGTCAAAATGATGACATCCACTAATCCCCACACCAACACACACGTAGAGGAGCTTAAGAGAAGGGTGGTGACGTGACTAGTCAAGTCAGGTTGAAATGGGAAAAAAGCTTAGAAGTTTTCAAATCATCTTGTGTCACAGAAAGACTTCTTGTTGAAGCTAGTTTGATTAAGGAATTAAAATCAATAAACCTTAGTGATGGTCAGTTCAAAACTGATAATATGTTACATAAATTTATTTGTCAGTGGCCCAAGGTTAAAAATGCTTTAAAAACCTTTGATCTAGATGTATGATAGTTATTTTGTGGGTCCCCTTTTTTCTGACCTGACTTGACTAGTCACGTCACCACCCTTCTCTTAAGCTCCTCTACGTGTGTGTTGGTGTGGGGATTAGTGGATGTCATCATTTTGACCTGACCTCATGTTTTTAGGTCACCCTGTATATTTAAGCCTCTCTCTGTCCATGTAATCCAGTTGCCTCTGAAGATGTCTTGAATAAAGACGAAAGCTAAGGTACTCCGTTGTTTCCATTTTCCCGTGTGATTTTATCAAGATATATATATATATATATATATATATATATATATATATATATATATATATAATATATATATATTTTATATATATATATATATATATATATATATATATATATATATATATATATATATATATATATATCCTTCAGTATTTCCTTTTGGTTAAAATACTTCAGTCGTAAATGTGGGAATACATTGCAGTATACCAGATAATACATTTCACTTACTTGAGGGTTATTCTTGAAATCACAGCGCAGGTTCTGATTACCTGTACTGGGTGTACAGTATGGTGAGTCGGAAGAGACTACCAGGTGGGAGGTTTGCTCAGTGTTACTCGGCACCCACGCCAGGAAACAGGAAATAAAGTGCAGGTACTTCATCATCGAGGACCTTGTTGCAACTGTCATTGGAAACATCTTTTGAGATCTGAATCTTAGAGAAACAATTCTTCCTAATGCTGGGGAAATGGATAATTGATAACTTTTCGAGAAACTTTGCTCATCCCCGAAATTATCTTAATAATTTACAGGGTATTTAGAATTATTGATAATGCACCTTTGAAAAAGTTAGGTGTGAAGTGGTAAAAAATTATCATGCATACTCGAAATTGTTTACCAATATCTACAGTAGTTTCATGATAAAAAAATCCCAAATATTATTGTCAACACACCATGCAACGTCTAACGTCTTTTGTTCACATTCCCCAATTTTATTATCTCCATTTCAACTTAATACTATTCCTATATTGTTTATACAGTAGTTGTAATGTTACAAATCACATCAGCTGTTTCAATCTTACCTTCTTTTTTATTTATTTTTGGTTACTACAGAATCTTCAGTCTTGAGCAGCAGCACCAAAGAGCACTACACACAGATGCGACTGTTACTGACTGACGGTTCCTCGTGTGTGACAGAGTACAGATAAAGAGATAACACTGTAGGTAACGGTTTTGAATTTTTTTAAGTATAATTTGATACAGAGAGCGAGCAAATATACCCGTCTCCGTCTTGCCTTCCCTACAGATTATTGACTAAATACTGTATTAGTGTATTACGAATTTGTGCGTATATGTATTGTAGCGTACTGTTGTGGCAGGTTGTCAAATTCTCTTTATATGGTCTTACAACGTAGTGTACGTACATGTGATATATCTAACATTCAGGATTGAGGTAGAATAGAAACTCACAATGCGTTTTCTGTATATATATATATATATATATATATATATATATATATATATATATATATATATATATGGTATATATATATATATATATATATATATATATATATATATATATATATATATATATATATATATATATATATATTGTTGTACAGTGCAGTGTTAAGGAGTTACTAGGTCAGGAGAAGCTTGCTCAGAGTTCCTGTTGGGCGAGGAGCTTTCTGAGGGAGCGTGTGGTGAGGAGCTGTTGAGAGATGTTGCTGGTCCGGTAGCCGAGTGTAGAGTGACCTCCCCGATTATGATGATGATGAGGATAATGAAGTAAAGTGGCAAATGACTTTGCACCGGAAAAGGAGAGGAGAGAGAGAGAAGTAAAACATAGAAACGGGAAGAAAAGTAGGAGGGGTAGATAGCACGTGGGCTGTCCACCTAGCCGAGACGAGTTGATATGTTGGGGTGGTGGCCGCATGCAGCACACGCCCGCCCGCCCAAGGGAGGAAGGTGTATACTGCCAGACTGGGGGTCACTAATGCTAAGAGGGAATACTTAACTCTAATCTTAATTTCTAAGGGTCGCTGCCACCAGACCCCTTTTGGACAGCATGTAGCTCGTTAGGTAGCGTGCAGAGTGGACTAGGCATTGGGTTAGGATTTCCATTGATCAGATCGATAAGGGGAAAGAAGGGTGAAACCATAACATGTCTTAATTAATTTATTCCTTATGAAACATACTGGTAAAAAACATACAAATGAATTGGTCTTCCTCAGAAGAACAACGAAAATGTTGGTTACCCAGATGGGCACCAGACGTCTTACATTAATGGCGTGTCATCCACATACTTATTGCATAACAATCTGTGACCACCTTACCTCGGTCATTCCTTCTTACACTACCGTGTAGGGTTTTGTGATATTATGTTGTCTAGCACTCAGGATGGATGGAAACTCTAAGGTGGTAGTTTTCTTATATAATATTATATGGTAGACAGTCTGGTGCTGGAGGTGCCGTGTGGTGAGGAGCTGCTCAGTAGACACGTTCTGTGAGTAGCGTGTTGAAGGAGGTAGATGTGCAGGAGCTTCGTTAGAGAAGATGTTGCCTGTTGCTGGCCTCCTGGTTGAATGAAAGCTGGACAGCGAGGAGCTTGCTTGGAGGTGTTGCGTGTTCAGGAACGTAGAGTAGAATAAGAGAGCTGGTTGGTGAGGATGCTCAGAGAAGGACAGCTGGTGGGTCGCCATGCTCGCCGGCGGGAGCGAGGACCACCAGGCAGGCGGAGGAGAAGCGAGGGCCGCCAGGCAGCGGCGGAGGAGGAGGTGTTGCGTGTTCAGGAACCGAGGCCAGAATGAATCTTAATGGAGAGACAGAGCTTATATACACAGCAGCCGGAAGTAAAACCCGTGGGAACTCGCCGGTTTCTCGACTCCGTTGCTAGGGAAGACGTAGCAGGTGGCTGGTTGCTAGGATACTGTGGCATCTGGTGACGCGAATACGCAGTTGTAGGGGAGACGTCCACTACAACCCCTTAACACATCAGACTGCTCCACCTGTATGGAATATAGCACCGTCGGTTATCATACATAGTGGCACCCTCTCAACACACCCGTTACCCTCCACACCTGCAGGTATGGGACTCCTTGTAATTTCTAGGTATACCTAACAGGCACCTCATTCGCACACCTCCCTTGGTGGGTAGAGACGAGGGCTACACTAAGAGACATACCAGTACTATTTCTACGCCTGGTATTATAGGTTGCTCCAAGTGACAACCGCGGAGTTTCTCAAGCGTTTCCTTATTTGTTCTACTCATTTGGGGTGGTGTGCTGGGGATCCACAGGTTCACAGTGGAAGTGAATGACCACTGCGGTGTGGCCTTCACAGTGAGGTCATGGTTGACGCCTGGTAGGCGCTCAGAATGCGTCGTCCTGTATTGGGAGAAGTCGAGGCATCACTGAGAATTTTTTTTTTTTTTTTTTTACGGGAATTAGCCCACCCGGGCACAGGTCAAACGACCCACAACAGAGCCTGGGGGGCGAAAAAAAAGAACGGAAAGAAATTGAAAATATAGAAAAAAAGGTTATACTGTATTAATCTACACCACAAAGATGCCGGAAAACCAGCTTTTTAAAGTGAGACAGATTGTAAGAGCATGGAAACACAGAAGAAGGCAGAGCATTCCACAGTTTGGCTGTGTGAGGAAAGAAGGAGGTACTATAACGGGTTATTTTCGTGTGACCAATATCCACAGAGAAATGGTGGGCACTGCGGGCAAGACGTGTGTTACGAACCCACGGCCTTGACAGCGGTACACAGGATGCCAAATCCACTGAACATTGCCCGTTAAAGTACCTGTAAAAGAGAGAGAGTGAAGCAACATTGCGGCGAAGAGAAAGGGAAGAGAGATTGTCGACTAAAGGAGGAGAGTTAATAAGACGAAATGCCTTTGATTCCACCCTATCTAATAGTTGGACAGAAGAAGAGCCACCCCAGATATAAGAGCAGTACTCCAAGTTAGGACGAATGAATCCCTTATATACTTGGAGGAACTGCTCAGGAGTGAAGTAGCTGCGGCATCTGTACAGCATTCCCAACTTTCGGGAAGCAGCTTCAGTTATACTAAGTATGTGTGATTTCCAGGACATATTGGAGGAAATGGTGAGGCCTAACATATTTATTTCAGAATTTGGGAGGATGATAGCGTCCTGAAATGTAATTGGTGGGAGATCGTGTAATTGGTAAATATTGAGTTTTGTTACTATTGAACTTAACCAAGTTTGTATCTCCCCATTCAGAGATGCTGCACAGATCCGCGTTGATAGAAGTAATGATAACAGTTCTAGAAACAGATCTAGTTTGAGAGCTAGGAGGAAGGGAAAAATGTGAGGAAGAGTGAAGAGTAGAATCATCGGCGTAAGAATGGATAGAATTAGTTGTAGTGTGAAGTAAATCATTGATAAAAAGAAGAAAGAGAGTTGGTGAAAGAACAGAACCCTGTGGGACGCCACTATTGGTAGAGAAAGAGCGAGAAATCGATCCCTCGACAACAACTGCCATGGATCGATTCTCAAGGAAGCTAGAGATGAGAGAACAAAGTGGGGGAGAGAAACCAAAAGAGGGAAGTTTAGATAGCAAAGACTTGTGCCATACCCTGTCAAATGCTTTGGAGATGTCGAGGGCCACGACAAAAGTTTCCCCATAATCCCTAAGAGAGGATGACCAAAGATGGGTGCAATAGGAGAGCAGATCACCAGTAGATCTCGCCTGGCGAAAGCCATACTGGTGATCCGACAAAAGAGAAAGGCGTTCAAGGTGACGGAGAAAATGGGAGTTCAAGATAGTTTCGAAAATCTTAGAGAGGGATGAAGTTAGGGCAATGGGGCGATAGTTAGAGGGATTAGAATGGTCACCCTTCTTCGGGATGGGCTGAACCAAGGCATGCTTCCAAGAAGAAGGAAAAGTTTTGGTTTTGAGGCAAAGGCGAAAGAGGAGAGCAAGCACAGGGGCCAGGGCTTCAGCACACTCCCTCAGAACACGAGGGGGTATTCCGTCCGGTCCATGCGCCTTACTCACATCCAACCTGGATAACACACCGGCAACCCTGCGAGTGGAGATTATAGGAAAGTGCACAGGTTCAGTAGGAGGTGCAGGGGTAGGAGGGGTAGAGTGGGAATCATCTAAGGTGGAATTAGAGGAGAATACGGTGCCAAAGAGGTTGGCTTTCTTAGGGGGAGAGTTGGCTATAGAGTTATTGGGACGGAAGAGGGGAGGAAAAGAAGGCGTGCAGAAGTTGTTACAGATGTTTTTAGCTAAGGACCATAAGGATTTACTAGAGGAAGAATTAGTCAGGACAGCAGTCTTTCTTTTAATAAAATTCCGCTTGGCCCTACGAAGAATAGCCTTACAAAGATTCCTAGAAGTAATGAAAGAGGTGTGGGTAATAGGAGAAGGAGATAGTTTCATAGCTCGATATGCCCTATCTCTCACCCTGCAAGCAAGAGAGCAGGAGCGATCAAACCATGATTGCAATGTGAAAGTTTTGGTAGAAGATGGGATAAATGCACTCAAACCGCCCTGTATAACCCCAGCAATGCTGTCAGCACATACTGAGGCATCCCGAGTGGAAAAGCAACATTCATCCCAAGGAAAGTCGGTGAAGAATTCTCGCAAGGATTGCCAGCTTGCCCTCCGATAGTGCCATAGTTAACGTTTAGAGGTGGGTGGGGGAGGTGGTCGTGCCCAGTTTGATTTAATAGAAATAAGGTTGTGATCAGAAGACCCAAAGGGGGCAAAAATTGAGTATGAATAGTGTGAGGGGTTAGAGGTAAAACAAAGATCAAGAATGTTGATCGTGTCGATCAGGAACGCGTGTAGGGTGTTTGATTATTTGTTCCAAATCATTAAGTAAGGAAAAAGAGAGTGCCTCAGCTCCAGCTGGGTCATCCCTTGCAGAGCCAAGCCACTCTCTGTGATGTACATTGAAATCCCCTAGGTAGAGGATCTCGGTGTAGGGGTGTGTGGAAAGCAACGGCTCATGGCAAGAAGTGAGATAGTCAAAGAGTTCGAAATAGTTGGTGAGTTGGGAGAACAGTATAGGAAACAAAGAAAAATAGTCACAGTACGTAGAGATATTTTGAGCCAGATGACATCATAAAGGGGAGATTCAAGATCCGTGAGTCGGGCTATAGGTGTACGTGTATTGCAGTAGGCGCATACACCTCCCTTAGAACGGAAGTAGGTATAAAGGTTGTAGTTAGAGACTTGAAAAGGTTTGGGTGAAGCTGCTTTGGTCAGTTGAAATTCGGAGAGTAGTAAGAGATCGGGGGAAGAGGTCAATACTGCCGGAGGGGCTTTCGTCACCACACAGCCTAGCATCATATTTTCATGGCGTGGGTATACAAGATATTCTTTTTGAAGCATAGTTTCTAGATCACTTCCAACACTTCACATAGTTCTGATACCTTTATCCTTTTTCCAGATCATTGTTCTCATGTATTTTCATATGATATCTGTGGAAGTTATGTTCGCTACACGTTCACAGACGTAAATAGTATGACCTTCAAACAATGATCCACACTTAGTCCTACAGTACACTAGCCCGGCTCAAGTGGACTTTCCCAATCATTTTATGGATACCCTGAATTCTCCTTAAAGCTATGAATACATACAATTAACATTATATAACTGTACCTGGGTACAATACAACACATGGTCTAGTAACATTGAGTAGGTGAGTTATCCTTTAACAGTGTTTCCCGTTTTCTGAGATTCTACAAGCGCGGTGGATTTGAATGTTATATAGCGTAATATGAATTAAATGGGGTTTTTAGGAATGACAATGATGTGCGCAGTACAGGTGGAGGGGGGGGGGGGGAAGCTAAGCTAGCTAGGTATTCATTATTGTAATGGGTGTTAATTTATGTTTGTTAGATGGTGGTGTTATTTGTTCACATATATGTGTAAAGTGGGTCTTGTTCTTCTATGTCAGCATGGAGGCTCTTGGGCCACCAGCTGTGTGTTTTAGTAGTTCCTTCTTCTTTTAACTGGGAGAATAATGGGTTCTCCATCTCTTCAAGTTTGCTCCATATTCTCTGTGCTTGGCTGTGTGTACGTGTGTTCAGTGGTTCGATATTGTATAATTCGTGAAGTTCTTGTATTTTGGTGGTGTATGGCGGGAGTTGCTTTGATGCTCTACTGATAGCTTTGTTTTGTACTGCTTGACGTTTAAGTTGGCTGGATTTGCTGATCGTCCTGGGTGGTATAGCTGGATACTCTAGGTGAGGGCGGACAAGTGTTTTGAATAGATGTAGTTGAATTTTGGTGTCCATTTTGCGAAATCTTCGTAGTTTCGTGAGTTGTGATTGGGCAATCTGTTTGCGTTGTGTTACGTGTTTTGCTATGCCTGTTCTTGTTATTGTGAGTCCCAGAATTTTACCTTCGTTGGAGTATTGTATAGGTACGTTGTTGACTGTGATTGGTGCAGGGTTTATTTTGGCAATGTGTATTATCTTTAGTTTCTGTGTATTGGTTTGTATGTTCCACTTTTTTTCATATTCGTTGATTTGCTCGATGGCGTGAGTTGTTTTTCGTGCCATCATCTGTTTGCCCTTGCCTGGATGTCGGATGAGTTGGGTGACGTCATCAGCATAAGCTACGTATTCTCCGTGTATAGGAGGTGGCATGTCCGCCGTATATATTGTGTAGAGTGTGGGCGAGAGGTTACTTCCTTGTGGTACTCCGCTGTATAACTTGATGCTTGGGCCTATGTGGTTACCAATGATAATTTTGGCCTCTCTATTGTCGAGGAAGTTACAAAGAAAGGAAGTAAAGTTGTTGGGAAGTTCTTGGGTGGTAATTTTGTATTTGAGCCCTAGGTGCCAGACCTTGTCGAATGCTTTTGCTACGTCCCTTAATACTATGTTACAGTGTTCCTTGTTGTGCATTGCGTTTGCTATGTTTTCGTAAATTAGGGCTAAGCCTGTATGGGTTCCTCTGTGTTTTCTAAATCCGTGCTGCCTGGGGTTGTACTTCTCTTCAGTTCGAGGTGTATTCTCAGTCGGTGGTTAATTATTTTTTCTAGGACTTTTCCCGGTGTTTCTAGAAGAGAGATTGGTCTGTAATTTGATACTTGGATTGGGGATTTACCTTGTTTTGGTATAAGTCTGATGCTTGCTGTTTTAAATTTCCTTGGGAAGTAGCCAGAGGCAAGTGCTGCATTAAAAATGTTTCTGAGTTGGAGTATTATGTTGATTGGCAGATGCTGGAGTATGGGTTTGTTTATTTTACTGATGCCCGGGGCCTTGTTCTTGAAACTGTTTATTGTTTTGTGAATTTCCTCTGCGGTGATCGGTTTGATCAGTGTGGAAAAATCGTCAAGAGCGTTTATGTCTATGCTGGGACTTGGTTGCCAGATGTGGGTTGTGTGTGTGTCATGTGATTGGTTACTTGTTGCTCGGTGTTCAGGTTGTCTTCTTGGCTTATTTGAAAAATTTTGCTCCAATATTTCCTGAATTCAGGTTCTTGTTCTTTGGGTTCAGTTAATTTGATTTGGTTGCTATTTAAAATGTAGTTTGATTCGTTGCTGGAGATTCCCATTAGGTTTTTAATTTTTCGCCAGAATTCTTTCGGGTTGTGGTAAATTGCTTCTGTGTCTGCTATTAATTTCTCCCAGTTATTCACGTATGCTTCTTTGGACATGTTTCTTAGTTGTTCGTGTATGGTGTAATATTGTATTCTGTATTCTGGCGTCCATCCTTGTTCTATGATTAATATGAATAAATTACTGAATTGTGTCTGTAGAATTCTTGATTGATGTGAGTATTGGGGTTGTGGTAATGTACGGTGAGTGGTCGTGGGTATGTGGTGTTCCATTGCTTGGATCACGTTTCCGTACCATGTCTCCAGTGTGTTGTCTATTTGGGAAGTGTGTTTGTTGTTTAGTTGGGTTATTTGGTGGTTGCTTAACTCCTTTTGGAATTCCTCCCAGTTGGACCGGCTGTAGCTGTATCTCATCCTGGCAGGGATCTGTATTGGCGACGTGGAGAGTGTGGCTACGATAGGGAGATGGTCACTGGTAGTTATTGGGCCGGGTTCCATTTGCAGGTTAAGATGGTGATGCTGGTTTGTTAGTACTATGTCTGGATGTCCGATTTGACCTGCTCTGATGTATGTGGGGAATTCCAGGCCAAGGTGTATTGCGTTGCCGTGATTCAGTAATGTGTTTAAAATCTTGCCCACGGCGTTGTTGTCCTGGTGCCCCAAGACGCGATGTCGTGCATTTAAATCACCCAAGAAATATGCTGGTATGTTTCTTCTCAGGAGTTTGAGCATGTCTGCTAGTGGGAATATGGGTCTTCTCGGAGGGAGGTAACAGGTACCGATTATAATAGGTCCTGTTGGGTAGTTAATTTCGATCGCCAGAAAGTTTTCTTGAAATGAGTCGTGTATCTTGTGTTGTATGTTTCGTTTGATGGCTATGGCAATTCCATCATGTGGTGTGTCTTGATTGTTTTTTTTGGTCGACTGTGTAGTTAAATATTTTTATTTTTTCTGAGTTTTTCTTACCAAGCGAATTTATGAGGATAATATCTGGGTCTATGTTACGGTATGTGTTATACAATTCGCTTGCTCTCTGTGGGATCCATGCTAAGACATTATGTTTGATTATTTTAAGCTTATTTATTATGAAGGCTGGTGCCTAGAGCTAGTTTGCGCCATTTTTGCTGACCGGTGCTCCCCTGACACCCTCCTGTCCAGGCAGGGCCGGTGCTAGGAATTGCGGGGCCCAATTAGAAAATTGATAGTGGGGCCCTCTACTCTACAAAGTCGAAGATTGATGTTTTATATTTCGTGTAGTATGCCCGCCTTAGCCAAAAAGCATTAATTACTTGATAAACTAAAAGTTTAAAAACAGTATAAAAGTTTTGATTTTTTATTACAAGTTAAGACAATTACAGACAAACTGTTTATGCACGGACCTTTTAGAAACACACTTTTCTGGCTTTTTTATTTGCAAAATCTTTCAAAATCATTTTAAAGTCAAGGGTTTTGGTAATGTCATTTTCTATAGATAGCATCGCCAAATTGTTTAGTCTTTCTTGTGAAATTGTTGACCGTAAGTATGTTTTAATCATGTTTATTAATAGTTAGTTCACGTTCTTTGTCAATAGTCTGTCCACTATAATGTCTTTGGTATAACTCCCAGAATTGCCATGTGGCTTCCAAATGGTTTTTAGAATTTTCATGCTCATACAACCTTGTATGAAGATTAGACCAGTTGTTGAATCCACTTGCTGATAATGCACTGGTTTTGTTCATACTAAAAAGCTTACAATAAAAGCAATAAATTCTATCAGCAGACTGAGAATAAATAATCCAAGGTCTATCAACATACTCCCCATTTGGAAGTTTTCTCTTACAGTGAAACTTAGAAAAACACAATCCCTTTTCATTTCGTGGAAACTTGTTCACTGGAATATCAGGAGGCCCTTTCATTGTTAAATAATCTCTTATATTTCTATATATATTCGATGGCCAACTCGCCGGGTCATCATTAATGTTAATTACAACTGTACTTGTGGATGATCCATCACTGTTTGATGTTTGGGCTTGGCCTTCTGACTCTTCTTTAGCTATAAGTGGACTTCTCACTTTGGCACTGTCTTCTGTTGTATTAAGATCGTCTTCAGTTTGATTCAACTGTGTCTGTGTGTCAACTTGAACTTTTTCAAACTGAATATCAATTTCTTCATTGTATTCATCAACTGTAATTGGACTAATGGCTGTATTGTCATTTTCTGTATCGTTTTTGTCTTCTTCATCTTCAATACATGGGCGTTTCAAAGGTGGAGTGACAAGAAATTTTTTGATAGCACCTCGATGTTTTTCATTTTCAGCCACCTTTGCCTTTGCCAGTGCTCGCTTCTGGTTGCCATTTAAATACTTACGCCCTCTGCCTCTATCTCTGCTTGTGCTTGCCATGATGAAAGGGCTTTTTATATTATCTTTTCAGAAATGACATATAATAAACTGAAATGAAAAAACGAACAAAATTATTCACAATGAGAATTCCCTGGCACTTAAAAAATAAGTATGTGCATATATGAATGTTATAATTAAAACAAAAAATCGAAACACTGATCCTATAAAATAAAAACCACACAATGTTTATCACCACTTCACCGGACCAAAAAAGCTTTAACCCGACATATAACACTTTGGCATGGATAGCACACCGCTACGTACGCAAAGATTCGGTTACCTACATAGAGCTATATGTGCTTGCATGTGCTCAGAATCACAAGTCATTTTCTGATTCATCATCGCTATTGTCGCTATCAATCATGTACTCAGGATCAACAATTATCATCACTGTCCAGCACAAAAATTATAAACAAACCACGCCTCGGTCGCCACCCAGTGGCCATGCTTCTCATTTTCAAGGTCAACACTGCAAAACTCATCTCAAATCATGTCTATGGCAACGACCGGAGTTTTGTCACTGTCTGACGATGATCACTGATTCACTGGTTATTACAGGACATGCTGATATACACAGCACAACGTTATCACTCGTATTCCCCCCTGAAAACAGCCAAAAATACAGACCCGACACACTTACACCGTCCAAGCGTTGGGAGAGAGTGAAAACTGTGTTCTGATTGGCTCGCACCCTTCCCGCTCCTGTAAATTATTATGAAAGTCAGGGCGTGTGGACCAACACCAGAGTTAATTCCCTTGGACTTTTGACAAAACAGAAAATTCTCGCACGTGACTGGGATCTATTATTTTGATGACAATAACAATGATTTTGTGTCTAACGTTAGCTTTTTTACCAATATCGTATACAGTTTAAAACTAACACACGTGTGTGCGGGGCCCCCTTGCGGCGCGGGGCCCAATTTGATTAAATTGGTCAAATAGGCTTAAAACCGGCCCTGTGTCCAGGCCCAGGCGGATCTTTCTATATGTTGTCTGATGAACTCTCTCCATTCTGTTGTGTCTTGTGAGTATTCTTTCTTTCTTGATTAGTGTTTCAATATGTGTGTCATGTAGGTCTTTGTCTGAGTATGTGTATTTAATCTTGCCTTGCCTTATTTCTGCTAATAGTCTTTCTGTTGAGACTATGGGGGGAGCTGTAGTGGAGTAAAATCGTATACCAGTTTCATGCCCTAGGTTTTTGTTCTCCGTGGTCTCTCTGGGAGCAGGTGGTGCCATAGTTCCTGCTTGATTCTTTTTTTGGGTGTTGACTCAGGCGGCTTGTTCTGTTAATGTGGTGGTTTCATCTTCGCTTGCGTCATCCATCGATTCTTCCTCGCTTGCTGGCTCGGGTTGTATGTCTGAGGTAGTCTGTTCTTGAGTTGATGGCTCGTGAGTTGATTGTTCTTGAGTTGCAATGCTCTCTGGTTTGTTTATTAAGTTGAAAATTTCAGTAGAAGGCACATCGTTTGGGAATTCCATGTCTGGGAGGTTGTTGGCGACGAACATGTCCCTTGCTGCCTTGGCAAAAGTTCCAGGTCTGGCTATAATCATGATGTGGGCGTGGATTATGGAGGTCATTATTTTTACGGAAAGATTATTTCCAAGCTGAAGCAAAATAGGTTGCTTTGCGGGGGGTGGTGTGGCGACTTTTTTGAGGACCTTTGTCGTTTCTCTGGTTAGTTTTGTTACAGCTGAATATGTCCTGTTTCGCTGTTCCTGCGTCTTCTCCCTCTCCTTCTCCTTCTTTTGGTTGACTATTGCTTTTCGTATGGGGCAGCGCGTAGCCAGTGTTCTGTGATCTCCTTCGCAGTTTAGGCATTTGGGGGTATATTTTTTTTGCACTCTCTAAAGGTGTGCTCCTTGTTCCCGCATTCTGAGCAGTGCTTGGTGTCCTTGTTAGGGCAGTCTGTTGCCATGTGTGAATATTGGTAGCAATTCCAGCATGGAATAATGGGGAAGAATTCCTCCTGCTCCACCTGGCTGCTGCTGACATGGTAGTAGGAGAGACAAAGTCCCTCCTGGATTGCTTTTTGGGCCATGGCTATTTCCGTGAATCGTATTTTGAGCATGGATGGCAGTCTGGACAGCTTGACCACTTCCTCCACCTTGGCCCATTCGTTTCTGTCTTCTATATCAGATACCAACTGCTGTTCACTTGATTCTTCGGTGATTGCTTTATCTAGTCGTTTGACCACAATTGATTTCCTTGCTCGGAGTTGAGGAGGGACTGCAACTCCAAATTTTGCTGACTTAAGTTTCCTTGTGCTCTCGTTCGATAAGAGTAAGTCGACATCATTCTCAGTCAAGCACAGGGCGATGAAGGAGTCCTTGGTCGCGATGAGGTTAGATATTTTGATGAGTAGGGTTGCAGTGAGGAGTCTTGCTAATTCGGTTTTTCTCTCGTCAGTCACGCCCCCTTCATGGGAGCGTATCCGTACCCGGTGTGCCCTCATTCCAGAGAGTATGTGGTGGACAGGCCACCCTTGCGTGGTTTGAGGTTGGAGACCTACCTATTTCAGGACAGGAGTTTATTACAGGAATTACAACAGTCCCCACCGCCACTTGTTGGTCGTAGAGTGGTTCCTGCAACTCTGTCCCGGAAGCCCCGTCAGGGAATCCTACTTCCCGAGTGTTAATGAATGCTCACTTATAGACGTGAGCTAGTGTACCTAATTAGGGGGGGGGGGGGTAGGGATTCAGGATTGCGACCCCCTTCCCAGGTGGACCCGCACGATCACGGTTACCTAGGAAGGCTCGGCGGAGAGATGGGTAGTACTCCTGCCCCCTTTCTTGTTCACAAACTCCTGGGAGGGAGGTGAACAGTTACAGAGGGGACCCAAGGACGAATACACCTTAGGGTGCAGGTCCCCAGGCCAGAGCGAAAAAGAAGGAAGAAAAGAGGAAGAATAGCCACTGGTGTAAGTAGCACCGGTGGGGTCGCGGCAGAAGTCCGCTGCAAGAAGCCGTTGCAGAGCACCCAATCAGGGCCGCCTCTGATCAGGAGTCACCCCTGATCAGTGGGGAGGCACAGAAAGGGCGTTGTCTGGAACAAGCTTCCCACGTGTCAAAGTGATGGTTAGTGAAGTGGTCGTTTAAGTTCAGTTTGTCAACGGTAAGAGATAGGCTGGCTGGCTTGGCAGTGAGGGGTCTAGAGAAACGTCCATTCACAACGAAGGCTGGCTGGCGAGTGAGTGACCTTCCGATATTGATGATGATAATGGAGATAAAATGACAATGGCTTGCCATGGGAAGGGAGAGAAGAGGTAAGGTAGAAGGAAAGTTATGAAACGGGAAGTAAAGTAGTAGAGGATAAGAGCAGGTGGGCTATCCACCTAGCAGAGACGATTTGATTGGCTGTGATGAAGGCCGCAAAGAGGTCGCCCGAGCTCGAGGGAACAGGGGGGGAGGCGGCTAAGCTAGCTAGCAAGGGGTTGTTAGTTATTGTGTTAGTTGGAGAGGTCTACTAGGTCCTTGTGTAACTAGTAGAAAACTCTCATCTTTTATCTTATTGGCGTCAAGAAGTTTTTTTATGCTGTGGTATATAATTGTGTAAGTTGGAGAGGTCTGCTAGGTCCTTGTGTAACTAGTATAATACTCTCATCTTTTGATTACTGTTTAGTGTACAATAGTTCTGGCTCTTGAGGGTTATGGAGAAGGCTTTTTGGCCACCAGTTGTGTGAGCTTGTGTTGTCCTCTGTTTTTAGTCGATTATATATTTCGTCTTCCATGACTTCTAGTTTGTGCCATACTGCCTGTGCTTGGCTGTATGTTCTTATGTTCAGTGGTAAAATGTTGTAATTTTCGTGAAGCTCTTTAATTTTGGTTGTGTATGGGGGACGTTGTTTGGAGGCTCTGCGGATGGCTTTGTTTTGTGTTGCCTGGAGTTTTAATTGGTTGGTAAGGCTGATCGTGTTTAATGGTATTGACGGGTATTCAAGATGGGGGCGGACAAGTGCTTTAAATAGGTGCAGTTGTATTTTCTCTTCCATTTTGCCGAATCTTCTTAATTTGGTAAGCTGTATTTGGGCTAGTCTATTGCGCTCTGTTATGTGTTTATTTATTCCGGTTCTTGTTATTGTTAGCCCTAGTATTTTTCCTTTGTTTGAGTATTGTATTTCTTTGTTGTTTACTGTGATTGGTGCTGGGTTTATCCTTGAAATGTGTATGATTTTTAGTTTCTGTGTATTAGTTTTTATTTTCCATTTCTTCTCGTAATTATTTATTTGTATTATGGCGCGAGCTGTTTTTAATGCCATCATCTGTTTGGCCTTGCCTGGATGGCGGATGATCTGGGTGACATCATCAGCATATGCGATGTATTCACCGTGAATTGGTGGCGGCATGTCTGAAGTGTAGATTGTATAAAGAGTTGGGGATAAATTACTTCCTTGTGGTACTCCACTATAAAGTCTGAAGCTTGGGCCTTTGTGATTGCCTATTATAATGTGTGCTTCTCTATTGTCCAAGAAATTACACAGAAGTGAAGTTGTTAGGGAGTTCTTGATTGGTTATTTTATATTTAAGTCCCAAGTGCCAGACCTTATCGAACGCTTTTGCCACATCCCTTAAAACTATGTTGCACTGTTCTTTATTATGCATTGCGTTTGCAATACTTTCGTATATAAGGGCTATGGCTGTGTTTGTTCCTCTGTGTTTCCTGAATCCGTGTTGTCTAGGGTTGTATTTGTATTCCAGTTCCAGGTGTGTTCTTAATCGTTGGTTAATTATTTTTTCCAAAATTTTTCCCGGTGTTTCTAAGAGAGAGATTGGTCTGCAGTTTTCTACTGCTGTGGGGGCTTTTCCCGGTTTTGGTATCAGTCTGATAATTGCTGTCTTGAATTTCTTTGGGTAGTAGCCTGAAGCTATGGATGCATGAATATATTTCTTAGTAGACGTACCATGTTGCTTGGTAATTGCTGTAAAATGAGTTTATTTATTTTACTGACTCCAGGAGCCTTGTTCTTAAAGCTATTGATTGTTCTTGCTATTTCGTCCACCGTGATTGGTTTGTTTAGTGGGGACATGTCATCCAGTGTATTCAGGTCGATCGTGGGACTCGGTTGCCAGATATGGGTTATTTGCGACATATGGTTGGATACTTCCCTCTCTGTGGTCATGCAAAAGTTTAAGTTTTCTTCGTTGGTGATTTGAAAAATCTTACTCCAGAAAGATCTAAATTCCGGTTCTTGTTCGGTTGGTTCTGTTAATTTGACTTGATTACTATTTATTTTATAGTTTGACTCGTTGCTTGAGGTTCCCATTAAGTGCTTTATTTTCTGCCAGAACTGGTTCGGTTTATGGTAGTTTTCTTCCGTTTCTGAAATCAGCTTCTGCCAGCAAATTAATCTACGACTCTCAACATGGGTTTACAAAGGGAAAATCTTGTCTAACAAATCTGCTAACGTTTTTTAGGAAAGTCTTCGAGGTAGTAGATAATGACGAAAATTACGATGTTATTTACTTAGACTTTAGCAAAGCATTTGACAGAGTACGGCATCAGAGGCTTCTGAGAAAAATTAAGGCTCATGGTATCGAGGGGAAAATTTTAAATTGGATAAAATCATGGCTCACCGATAGAACGCAGAGGGTCAGCGTAGATGGTGTTAAATCTGAGTGGGGCCGTGTAACCAGTGGGGTTCCCCAGGGGTCAGTACTAGGCCCACTCTTGTTCATAATCTACATAAACGATCTAGATACTAGGATCAGCAGTGACATAAGCAAGTTTGCGGATGACACCAAAATAGGGCGGCAAATTAATTCAGGGCAGGATGCAAATGCATTACAGGAGGATCTAAATAAACTGCAGGGGTGGTCTGAAAAATGGCAAATGAAATTCAACACCAGCAAGTGCAGCGTACTTAATATTGGAAGAACTAATACTTATAATGTATACAGCCTTAACAACATCAACCTAGAGAAGTCGACCTGTGAAAGAGACCTAGGGGTACTTATAAGCCCGGACCTACGGCCTAGAAAACAGTGCGTTAATGTTCGAAATAAGGCAAACAGAGTATTGGGTTTTATATCTAGAAGTGTAAGTAACAAGAGTGCAGAGGTCTTATTGCAACTATATCTTGCGCTAGTCAGGCCGCACCTCGATTATGCGGTTCAGTTCTGGTGCCCCCATTATAGAATGAATATAAATTCACTAGAGTCGGTGCAGCGAAGAATGACAAAAATGATTCCTGGACTTAGAAACTATCCATATCAGGATAGGTTAAAGAAACTTAACTTGCATTCCCTAGAAAGACGAAGAGTGCGGGGAGATATGATAGAAGTATTTAAGTGGGTGAAAGGAATCAATAAAGGGGATATAGATAAAGTTCTTATAATATCCGAGCAGGATAGGACTCGGAGCAACGGATTCAAGTTGGATAAGTTTAGGTTTAGGAGGGAGATAGGAAGAAACTGGTTCACAAATAGAGTGGTGGACTAGTGGAACAAGCTTAGCAACTTTGTAGTAAGTGCGGGAACTCTGGAAAGTTTCAAAAGGAGGCTAGATAGATTCATGGATGATAGAGAGTGGTAGTAACTCTCGACAGGAGCTGCCATGCACAGGCCAACCGGCCTATTGCAGACTCCTTATTTTCTAATATGTTATGTTCTTATTAGGAACCTTGAGTACAGAGACAGTTTAAAGCATCTTAATCTGCACTCCCTCGAGAGACGTAGAGTGAGGGGCGATATGAGAGAGGTGTATAAATGGAAGTCGGGGCTAAACAAAGGGGATATTACAAAGGTACTCAAACTATCCAACCAGGAGCGAATTCGTAGCATTGGTTTTAGATTAGACAAATTTAGATTTAGGAGCGAATAGGTAAACATTTGTTTGAAAATATAGTGGAAGAGTGGAACAAGTTACCAAACCTCATCATTAACTCGAATACGCTAGATAGCTTCAGACATAGGTTGGATGGATATATGAGCGAGAGGGGTTGGGTGTAAACGGGACTACCCAGTATGGGCCAACGGCTGCAACTTCCTCCATTCTTATGTTCTTATGTTAAATGAAGGAAAAAACTTGGCTACAATATTAATAAATACCAAGAACAATTAACCTTTAGGGCAAGAAGGAGTAGGTGACCAGAGCCAGCCAGGACAGAGAAACCTAACCTAACCTAGCCTGTTGGTACACACACCTCTGGCACATACGTACTCAACCATATGAAGAACACAGCCACGCCAACTACTCATTCATCAGTGTACGCTTGCCACGATAACCCCACCGTGTCCTGCTGGAGATACGGGAACAGCCTGAAAGATGGCGGAGAAACTGAGGGGCAGAGGAAGAGTGATACAAAGATGAGGAGGAAAACTAAAGAGAAGACTTTACTAAAATTGCTTGAGGAAACAAATCACTCTGGGTATTGTTTGTTTGTTTTTTGTTTTTTTATCACCTTGAGCCTTGAAATTTCGACCCCCCCCCCCTTACGCTTCCCCCCCCCCTCCAAAAAAAAAAATAAATAAATAAGATAAAAAATTAAAAATGAAAATAATATCCATAGTCTCAAGGGCTGGTCATGGTGAATGTTCATGCACTGGGTGAACGTCCTATCTTTTTTTTCCAACCTTCAATAATGCTGAGGATAGCTAGATACTGATCGCTTTACTCACGAGACCCCTTCTGGCATGATTAATTAGCAGACAGTGACAAACGATAGCACACCGATACTAATCATTACTAACGACACACACGGCCAGATAGAGAAAGTATCTTCCCTTCCCTAAAATTAACTCGTATTTCGGTGTTTTCTCATCTGGCTGTGAGGTCGCTAAGGTAGCCGAACAAGTACTAGTTTCACCTTAGGAATGGGGAAGTGGGAAAACCGTCACCATAGTAAGAATATGAAGGCCGCTATACCACTACTTTAAGAGAAAATTACACAACTGAGGCGCCAAATATTCTGAGCAGCAAAGATATCATGATATTTGATGAAGTATTTGGCGAGAGAAAGATGGTTATTTATTAGAAGGAGGGGATGAGGAACGTGAGACAAAGGACGAAGAATAAGAAACGAGGAATGAAGAACGACAGACGAGGAACGAGAAACGAAGAATGACGGACGAAGAACGGGAAACGAAGAACAAGGAACGAAGAAAGAAGAACTATAACCCTTCAAAGGGGTTACAAGCTAAATGATCTCTAATCCATAAAGACTCAAACGAAACATTGTTATCTGGGGTTAGTATCCATCACGACTAGACTCAACTCCTACTAAGGTTAGGTTAGAACAGAGATTAACAGGACGGGGCTTCAGCTGATCATTTACTGTAAAAAGGGAAACACACTTATTCTCCAACGTCAGGGAAGGATTGAGAGAGAAGGCGGATCAGTGTGCAAGAATGATCCCTACTGGAGGAGTGAGACCCCCCGGGCAGGTAGTGGAGATTAACTATGTCGTTATCATCTTCTGGTGTGCCGAGTGGAGGCGGGAATTGGCAGTTTGGAATGAATTTATGATCATTCAAAATTCAATTAAGTAATATAAATAAGATGCTATACCACTTATGACTTGAGTTTGTTGGTATGATTTATTTTAGTATTGTAGTATTGTATCATTTTGTATTGTATTATTATTGTTCAGTTCTTAAAAGTACATTGTCAAAGAAAATTTTCTGGATTTGTATATCTGTATGGTCGAAAATTTCAAGTGAGTTGCTTGCAGCCTTGAAAGGTAATGTCTATTTAGTACATTGATATATTTTCAATATAGAAGAAGACAATCTTTCAAGAGTGTTCATTTGGAAAATTTGCAAAATATTATTATGTATTTCAGAAGATCAAGACAGTTATTTACAGCCTCACAATTATGTATGGCATCAGTGCTGCCTCGCTTTCACCACCCACAGACATTCTAGTCATCCCGGTGGTCGAGTGGTTACATCATTCGGGTAAGACCAGGAAGTAGACGGAATGCACCAGGTGGACGTCCTAATCTGACGAGCAATAAGATGTAGGTCATGCCCTACTGTCCCTCTCTGCCACTGACACAACATACCATTCTTACCTCCACCTTAATCAAGCACTAAGGTCAGCGCTGGAGGTACAGTACAAGTGTACTCACGTGACCACGCCACTGACTCTCCCGTCTGAGTCACGTGTTCATCTACCCCCCTCATTCACCTGGGAGACGATCAGCCTTCTTAGACATAAGGATTTTTCATCCCATGGCCGCATGTCACCGTAGCATAGCTCTCGTTGCTGCACACAGGAGGATAAGATGTGGGCATATGGGGAGAGAATTCAAAACGTTGATCAAAGCAGCTTCACTCCTCTAGTGTTCACAACCTTTGGTGGGATGGGACCAAGTGCAAGATGTTTCTACGCCAGATTCGCGGAGGTGATCTCCGAACAGAAGCAGCAGCCCAGAAGTTATGTTACAGCCTGGATGAGATGTCGACTGTCCTTCTCTCTCCTTCGGTCGGCTTTGCTCTGCCTCAGGGGAACGAGAGCTTCGGCCCCAATGACGACAACAGCTGCAGATATTGACTATGAGGCTACAGTCACTGAATGCCGCATAGATCTGCGGCTCAACTAACTCAACACAGCTAGGATAGCTACTTATGTATTAGGATATTTAATGTTAAGGTAATACAGTGACGGCGAAGGTGTGGCTATTGGGGGAGGCTGGAGGCCACGTATAAAAAAAAGTAGTAATAGTAGTAGTATTAGTCCGGTAAAAATGATAATTGCGCAATAGTGACAAATTCTATTTTTTTTTTCTTGGGGAGGACCGCTGAATGCAGATGATTATGGAGACGTAGATAAAAATACAACTTAAACTACTTAACCTAATAATGGCATAATTTGGCTATGTTATGGTGATAAGCAATGTCTTACTTGAAACAGAGCAAATCTTATCAAATGCAAAGTCTTTCCATTACGTTACAGCAAAAACAAAGTATTCCTATTTGACAAAAGAACTCCAAGTGTTTCCGTCATATATACTTTAAGGTTTCACTATACTTATTCTTTGGCTTCTTTAATGCCTTAATTTTTCTTACTTTAAGTCTATCTCCATCTTAAATAGTTCCACCTCACTCTAACACTTCCCTGTTCTTGAGTGTTGCCATCTCACCCACTCTAAGGCTGAGCTGTTTAAAGGAAATATTTAGTTTGAGAAGTATTGGAGGAATTCCACCATTTGCTTCACGAGGCGAATGAGGGCAGGGAGGAGGAGGAGGGAGGATCGAGTAGAGAATGTAGATGAAGGGAAGAATAAGGGAATCAGATAACTAGTTAAGAGAAGAGGAGAGGATAATGAAGAAGGGAAAAATTATTACTACAACACTAGTACAACATGTTCACTACAACACTAGTACTACATGTTCACTACAACACTAGTACTACATGTTCACTACAACACTAGTACTACATGTTCACTACAACACTAGTACTACATGTTCACTACAACACTAGTACAACATGTTCACTACAACACTAGTACTACATGTTCACTGCAACACTAGTACAACATGTTCACTACAACACTAGTACTACATGTTCACGACAACACTAGTACTACATGTTCACTACAACACTAGTACTACATGTTCACTACAACACTAGTACTACATGTTCACTACAACACTAGAACTACATGTTCACTACAACAATAGTACAACATGTTCACTACAACACTAGTACTACATGTTCACTACAACACTAGTACTACATGTTCACTACAACACTAGTACTACATGTTCACTACAACACTAGTACAACATGTTCACTACAACACTAGTACTACATGTTCACTACAACACTAGTACTACATGTTTACTACAACACTAGTACTACATGTTCACTACAACACTGGTACTACATGTTCACTACAATACTAGTACTACATGTTCACTACAACACTAGTATTACATGTTCACTAAACACTAGTACTACACGTTTACTACGAGACTAGTACTACATGTTCAGTACAACACTAGTACTACATGTTCACTAAACACTAGTACTACATGTTCACTAAACACTAGTACTACATGCTTACTACAACACTAGTACTACATGTTCACTACAACACTAGTACTACATGTTTACTACAACAGGAGTACTACATGTTTACTACAACACTAGTATTACATGTTCACTACAACACTAGTACTACATGTTTACTACAACACTAGTACTACATGTTCACTACAATTCTAGTATTTCATGTTCACTACAACACTAGTACTACATGTTCACAACAACACTAGTACTACATGTTCACTACAACACTAGTACTACATGTTCACTACAATTCTAGTATTTCATGTTCACTACAACACTAGTACTACATATTCACCACAGCACTAGTAGGTACTACATGTTCGCTACAACACCCATCTACACTGCTTGTGTACCATGTACTTTATGTTGTCAGAGGAAATTGTTCCTACCTGGCTCTAATGTTCAGTATGAATTTATCGTATATTTATACCCTGATTCTATTTTTAATGAGCATTGTTTGTAAAGCATTAAACACGATAAATATGGTTACTGTACCGCGAGTAATTTCGTTTTTTTGTATTCTGACGATTGTATTCTGGAGTGTTTTGTTTTTCCAGCAATAAAAATTACACGGGGAAAAGTTAGTTCTGGAGTAAGAACTATAAGAGATTAGCTCTAGAACCGATACTGTGTTACACCGGAGTATATCCTGGTTGAGGAGTTTCTTGACGGGCCCATCTGAGCCAGAGCCCCGTCCTGCGGCTTGTGACTCCCACTTAAGGCATGTGCCAGTCGTAGGCCAATACCAATCTTATAGATGCCTGACAGAGGAGGTGAAGCAACTACGACGCTTAAAGGAGCAAGCCATGAAGGAATCTTTGAACTTAGAGTCGTTATTCGACAAGTGCTGTACAACTTTCTTAGTAATAATTGTTCTGTTAGTAATTCTACTATTGTACAGCCAGCTAAAATACCGGTATAGACGATCCAAGAGTGTGTCTGAAGACATTATGCAAGGGCTTGTGCTGTCTGAAGACATTTTGCAGGAAGGCAAGGTCTCTGAAATCAATCTGCCCAGGCAATCTCGAGTGATGTTTATTGGCACTCGAACACACTTGAAATTGAAAATATTTGATCCACATATCTGGACCGAAAAATTTTTGATGAATTTTTAAGAGGAACCAAAACTGACAAAGAACGTTTGAGGTTGTTTCGACTCCTGGCTGCATTTTTTTATTAAGCCCACGAACGTAAGATAACGTTTAATAAAAATTGGCAAAGACACCTCCGTGTAACAAAAGATGAAAGTGGACAAACCATCATATATATATGCGATAAATTACATCACTTAGGAACAACAAAGGAAAGGATTTGCATCGATGCCCGACAGTGGACGACAAAGAAAACAAATTAAAATGTTTATGACCTCTGTTTCCTCATGGAAAAAGGGACGGAAGAAATGAAAATGGTCCACTGTCTGCTTCGTGAGATGTTGCATAAAGCGTTATTTGGGGACCCGAATTTGATTCCAAGTGCCAGGTAACTCCATAGAGTCCTCTACATATAACTCATGGTACATAATATAGATAATTCAGGTGTCTGTTGGTGTTGTACTCTTTTATGTTGTTGTTATTCTTTGATATAGCTTGGTATAAAATTTCATAGGAAAATGAGAGAGAAAGAAAAGAAAAGAGTGATGAAAGAATAATAAGAAATTTTAAAAATAAAAAAAAGAGCTTAACGACGATGAATAATGAACAATAATAAAAAAAACAAAGAACAAAAGGAAATAAGGAAAAAAGAAGGCCAGTGAGAATAACAAAAATAGTGAGAAAGGAAAATCAGATATAGATTGAGAAACAGAAATTTAAAAGGGCAAAAATATCGACTGAGAAAATGAAAAATGGAAAAACTGAAAACTAGAAGTGAATTGAACAAAAACAAAGAGAAGGAAATGGGTAGAAAATAATAGAATAACAGACAAAAATATGAGAGGAAAATGATGAAACTATGAGAAAAAAACAAGAGATTATAGGAAAGAAAGGAAGGAAAAGGAGTTGACAATTAATTTATAAAAGATCGATTCACACTACCCAACACTAGAACTACATGTTTACTACAAAACTAGTACTACATGTTTACTACAACACTAGTACTACATGCTTACTACAACACTAGTATTACATGTTTATTACAACACTAGTACTACATGTTTACTACAACACTAGTATTACATGTTTACTACAACACTAGTATTACATGTTTACTACAAAACTAGTACTACATGTTTACTACAAAACTAGTACTACATGCTTACTACAACAATAGTACTACATGTTTACTACAACACTAGTATTACATGTTCACTACAACACTAGGACCACATGTTTACTACAACACTAGTACTACATGTTTACTACAACACTAGTATCACATGTTCACTACAACACTAGTACTCATTATTTACTACAACACTACTATTACATGTTCACTACAACACTAGTACTACATGTTTACTACAACACTAGTAATTACATGTTCACTACAACACTAGTACTACATGTTTACTACAACACTAGTACTACATGTTCACTACAATTCTAGTATTTCAGGTTCACTACAACACTAGTACTACATGTTCACTACAACACTAGTATTACATGTTCACTAAACACTAGTACTACACGTTTACTACGAGACTAGTACTACATGTTCAGTACAACACTAGTACTACATGTTCACTAAACACTAGTACTACATGTTCACTACAATTCTAGCATTTCATGTTCACTACAACACTAGTACTACATGTTTACTACAACACTAGTACTACATGTTCACTACAACACTACTACTACACGTTTACTACAACAGTAGTATTACATGTTCGCTACAACACAAGTACTACATGTTTACTACAACACTAGTACTACATGTTCACTAAAATTCTACTATTTCATGTTCACTACAAAACTAGTACTACATGTTCACTACAACACTAGCACTACATGTTCACTACAATTCTAGTATTTCATGTTCACTACAATACTAGTACTACATGTTCACCACAGCACTAGTAGGTACTACATGTTCGCTACAACACTAGTACTACATGTTCGCTACAACACTAGTACTACATGTTCACCACAGCACTAGTAGGTACTACATGTTCGCTACAACACCCAGCTACACTGCTTGTGTACCATGTACTTTATGTTGTCAGAGGAAATTGTTTCTACCTGGCTCTAATGTTCAGTATGAATTTATCGTATATTTATACCCTGATTCTATTTTTAATGAGCATTGTTTGCAAAGCATTAAACACGATAAATATGGTTACTGTACCGCGAGTAATTTCGTTTTTTTGTATTCTGACGATTGTATTCTGGAGTGTTTTGTTTTTCCAGCAATAAAAATTACACGGGGAAAAGTTAGTTCTGGAGTAAGAACTATAAGAGATTAGCTCTAGAACCGATACTGTGTTACACCGGAGTATATCCTGGTTGAGGAGTTTCTTGACGGGCCCATCTGAGCCCGAGCCCCGTCCTGCGGCTTGTGACTCCCACTTAAGGCATGTGCCAGTCGTAGGCCAATACCAATCTTATAGATGCCTGACAGAGGAGGTGAAGCAACTACGACGCTTAAAGGAGCAAGCCATGAAGGAATCTTTGAACTTAGAGTCGTTATTCGACAAGTGCTGTACAACTTTCTTAGTAATAATTGTTCTGTTAGTAATTCTACTATTGTACAGCCAGCTAAAATACCGGTATAGACGATCCAAGAGTGTGTCTGAAGACATTATGCAAGGGCTTGTGCTGTCTGAAGACATTTTGCAGGAAGGCAAGGTCTCTGAAATCAATCTGCCCAGGCAATCTCGAGTGATGTTTATTGGCACTCGAACACACTTGAAATTGAAAATATTTGATCCACATATCTGGACCGAAAAATTTTTTGATGAATTTTTAAGAGGAACCAAAACTGACAAAGAACGTTTGAGGTTGTTTCGACTCCTGGCTGCATTTTTTTATTAAGCCCACGAACGTAAGATAACGTTTAATAAAAATTGGCAAAGACACCTCCGTGTAACAAAAGATGAAAGTGGACAAACCATCATATATATATGCGATAAATTACATCACTTAGGAACAACAAAGGAAAGGATTTGCATCGATGCCCGACAGTGGACGACAAAGAAAACAAATTAAAATGTTTATGACCTCTGTTTCCTCATGGAAAAAGGGACGGAAGAAATGAAAATGGTCCACTGTCTGCTTCGTAAGATGTTGCATAAAGCGTTATTTGGGGACCCGAATTTGATTCCAAGTGCCAGGTAACTCCATAGAGTCCTCTACATATAACTCATGGTACATAATATAGATAATTCAGGTGTCTGTTGGTGTTGTACTCTTTTATGTTGTTGTTATTCTTTGATATAGCTTGGTATAAAATTTCATAGGAAAATGAGAGAGAAAGAAAAGAAAAGAGTGATGAAAGAATAATAAGAAATTTTAAAAATAAAAAAAAGAGCTTAACGACGATGAATAATGAACAATAATAAAAAAAACAAAGAACAAAAGGAAATTAGGAAAAAAGAAGGCCAGTGAGAATAACAAAAATAGTGAGAAAGGAAAATCAGATATAGATTGAGAAACAGAAATTTAAAAGGGCAAAAATATCGACTGAGAAAATGAAAAATGGAAAAACTGAAAACTAGAAGCGAATTGAACAAAAACAAAGAGAAGGAAATGGGTAGAAAATAATAGAATAACAGACAAAAATATGAGAGGAAAAATGATGAAACTATGAGAAAAAACGAGAGATTATAGGAAAGAAAGGAAGGAAAAGGAGTTGACAATTAATTTATTAAAGATCGATTCACACTACCCAACACTAGTACTACATGTTTACTACAAAACTAGTACTACATGTTTACTACAACACTAGTACTACATGTTTACTACAACACTAGTTTACATGTTTACTACAACACTAGTACTACATGTTTACTACAACACTAGTATTACATGTTTACTACAACACTAGTATTACATGTTTACTACAAAACTAGTACTACATGTTTACTACAAAACTAGTACTACATGCTTTCTACAACAATAGTACTACATGTTTACTACAACACTAGTATTACATGTTCACTACAACACTAGGACTACATGTTTACTACAACACTAGTACTACATGTTTACTACAACACTAGTATCACATGTTCACTACAACACTAGTACTCATTATTTACTACAACACTGCTATTACATGTTCACTACAACACTAGTACTACATGTTTACTACAACACTAGTAATTACATGTTCACTACAACACTAGTACTACATGTTTACTACAACACTAGTACTACATGTTCACTACAATTCTAGTATTTCAGGTTCACTACAACACTAGTACTACATGTTCATTACAACACTAGTACTACATGTTCACTACAATTCTAGCATTTCATGTTCACTACAACAGTAGTACTACATGTTACTACAACACTAGTACTACATGTTCAGTACAACACTACTACTACACGTTTACTACAACACTAGTATTACATGTTCGCTACAACACAAGTACTACATGTTTACTACAACACTAGTACTACATGTTCACTAAAATTCTACTATTTCATGTTCACTACAAAACTAGTACTACATGTTCACTACAACACTAGCACTATATGTTCACTACAATTCTAGTATTTCATGTTCACTACAACACTAGTACTACATGTTCACCACAGCACTAGTAGGTACTACATGTTCGCTACAACACTCGTACTACATGTTCGCTACAACACTAGTACTACATGTTCACCACAGCACTAGTAGGTACTACATGTTCGCTACAACACCCAGCTACACTGCTTGTGTACCATGTACTGTATGTTGTCAGAGGAAATTGTTCCTACCTGGCTCTAATGTTCAGTATGAATTTATCGTATATTTATATCCTGATTCTATTTTTAATGAGCATTGTTTAAAAAGTATCAAACACGATAAATATGGTTACTGTACCGCGAGTAATTTCGTTTTTTTGTATTCTGACGATTGTATTCTGGAGTGTTTTGTTTCTCCAGCAAAAAAAATTACACGGGGAAAAGTTAGTTCTGGAGTAAGAACTACAAGTGATTAGCTCTAGAACCGATACTGTGTTACACCGGAGTATATCCTGGTTGAGGAGTTTCTTGAGGGGCCCATCTGAGCCCGAGCCACGTCCTGCGGCTTGTGACTCCGGCTTGAGGCATGTGCCAGTCGTAGGCCAATACCAATCTTATAGATGCCTGACAGAGGAGGTGAAGCAACTACGGACGCTTAAAGGAGCAAGCTATGAAGGAGTCTTTGGCCTTAGAGTCGTTATTCGACAAGTGCTGTACAACTTTCTTAGTAATAATTGTTCTGTTAGTAATTCTAGTATTGTACAGCCAGCTAAAATACCGGTATAGACGATCCAAGAGTGTGTCTGAAGACATTATGCAAGGGCTTGTGCTGTCTGAAGACATTTTGCAGGAAGGCAAGGTCTCTGAAATCAATCTGCCCAGGCAATCTCGAGTGATGTTTATTGGCACTCGAACACACTTGAAATGAAAATATTTGATCCACATATCTCGACCGAAACAATTTTTGATGAATTTTTAAGAGGAACCAAAACTGACAAAGAACGTTTGAGGTTGTTTCGACTCCTGGCTGCATTTTTTTATTAAGCCCACGAACGTAAGATAACGTTTAATAAAAATTGGCAAAGACACCTCCGTGTAACAAAAGATGAAAGTGGACAAACCATCATATATATATGCGATAAATTACATCACTTAGGAACAACAAAGGAAAGGATTTGCATCGATGCCCGACAGTGGACGACAAAGAAAACAAATTAAAATGTTTATGACCTCTGTTTCCTCATGGAAAAAGGGACGGAAGAAATGAAAATGGTCCACTGTCTGCTTCGTAAGATGTTGCATAAAGCGTTATTTGGGGACCCGAATTTGATTCCAAGTGCCAGGTAACTCCATAGAGTCCTCTACATATAACTCATGGTACATAATATAGATAATTCAGGTGTCTGTTGGTGTTGTACTCTTTTATGTTGTTGTTATTCTTTGATATAGCTTGGTATAAAATTTCATAGGAAAATGAGAGAGAAAGAAAAGAAAAGAGTGATGAAAGAATAATAAGAAATTTTAAAAATAAAAAAAAGAGCTTAACGACGATGAATAATGAACAATAATAAAAAAAACAAAGAACAAAAGGAAATTAGGAAAAAAGAAGGCCAGTGAGAATAACAAAAATAGTGAGAAAGGAAAATCAGATATAGATTGAGAAACAGAAATTTAAAAGGGCAAAAATATCGACTGAGAAAATGAAAAATGGAAAAACTGAAAACTAGAAGTGAATTGAACAAAAACAAAGAGAAGGAAATGGGTAGAAAATAATAGAATAACAGACAAAAATATGAGAGGAAAAATGATGAAACTATGAGAAAAAAACAAGAGATTATAGGAAAGAAAGGAAGGAAAAGGAGTTGACAATTAATTTATTAAAGATCGATTCACACTACCCAACACTAGTACTACATGTTTACTACAAAACTAGTACTACATGTTTACTACAACACTAGTACTACATGTTTACTACAACACTAGTATTACATGTTTACTACAACACTAGTACTACATGTTTACTACAAACACTAGTATTACATGTTTACTACAACACTAGTATTACATGTTTACTACAAAACTAGTACTACATGTTTACTACAAAACTAGTACTACATGCTTACTACAACAATAGTACTACATGTTTACTACAACACTAGTATTACATGTTCACTACAACACTAGGACCACATGTTTACTACAACACTAGTACTACATGTTTACTACAACACTAGTATCACATGTTCACTACAACACTAGTACTCATTATTTACTACAACACTACTATTACATGTTCACTACAACACTAGTACTACATGTTTACTACAACACTAGTAATTACATGTTCACTACAACACTAGTACTACATGTTTACTACAACACTAGTACTACATGTTCACTACAATTCTAGTATTTCAGGTTCACTACAACACTAGTACTACATGTTCACTACAACACTAGTATTACATGTTCACTAAACACTAGTACTACACGTTTACTACGAGACTAGTACTACATGTTCAGTACAACACTAGTACTACATGTTCACTAAACACTAGTACTACATG
Organism: Homarus gammarus; assembly: GCA_958450375.1. NCBI lineage: Eukaryota > Metazoa > Arthropoda > Malacostraca > Decapoda > Nephropidae > Homarus > Homarus gammarus. Next base: position 841,851 of record CAUDMG010001560.1, on the reverse strand, counting down.
TTCACTACAATTCTAGCATTTCATGTTCACTACAACACTAGTACTACATGTTTACTACAACACTAGTACTACATGTTCACTACAACACTACTACTACACGTTTACTACAACAGTAGTATTACATGTTCGCTACAACACAAGTACTACATGTTTACTACAACACTAGTACTACATGTTCACTAAAATTCTACTATTTCATGTTCACTACAAAACTAGTACTACATGTTCACTACAACACTAGCACTACATGTTCACTACAATTCTGAGTATATATGTACTACAATGTTCACGACAGTAGTCACGTCACAGCACTATAGTACTACATGTTCGCTACAACACTAGTACTACATGTTCGCTACAACACTAGTACTACATGTTCACCACAGCACTAGTAGGTACTACATGTTCGCTACAACACCCAGCTACACTGCTTGTGTACCATGTACTTTATGTTGTCAGAGGAAATTGTTCCTACCTGGCTCTAATGTTCAGTATGAATTTATCGTATATTTATACCCTGATTCTATTTTTAATGAGCATTGTTTGCAAAGCATTAAACACGATAAATATGGTTACTGTACCGCGAGTAATTTCGTTTTTTTGTATTCTGACGATTGTATTCTGGAGTGTTTTGTTTTTCCAGCAATAAAAATTACACGGGGAAAAGTTAGTTCTGGAGTAAGAACTATAAGAGATTAGCTCTAGAACCGATACTGTGTTACACCGGAGTATATCCTGGTTGAGGAGTTTCTTGACGGGCCCATCTGAGCCCGAGCCCCGTCCTGCGGCTTGTGACTCCCACTTAAGGCATGTGCCAGTCGTAGGCCAATACCAATCTTATAGATGCCTGACAGAGGAGGTGAAGCAACTACGACGCTTAAAGGAGCAAGCCATGAAGGAATCTTTGAACTTAGAGTCGTTATTCGACAAGTGCTGTACAACTTTCTTAGTAATAATTGTTCTGTTAGTAATTCTACTATTGTACAGCCAGCTAAAATACCGGTATAGACGATCCAAGAGTGTGTCTGAAGACATTATGCAAGGGCTTGTGCTGTCTGAAGACATTTTGCAGGAAGGCAAGGTCTCTGAAATCAATCTGCCCAGGCAATCTCGAGTGATGTTTATTGGCACTCGAACACACTTGAAATTGAAAATATTTGATCCACATATCTGGACCGAAAAATTTTTTGATGAATTTTTAAGAGGAACCAAAACTGACAAAGAACGTTTGAGGTTGTTTCGACTCCTGGCTGCATTTTTTTATTAAGCCCACGAACGTAAGATAACGTTTAATAAAAATTGGCAAAGACACCTCCGTGTAACAAAAGATGAAAGTGGACAAACCATCATATATATATGCGATAAATTACATCACTTAGGAACAACAAAGGAAAGGATTTGCATCGATGCCCGACAGTGGACGACAAAGAAAACAAATTAAAATGTTTATGACCTCTGTTTCCTCATGGAAAAAGGGACGGAAGAAATGAAAATGGTCCACTGTCTGCTTCGTAAGATGTTGCATAAAGCGTTATTTGGGGACCCGAATTTGATTCCAAGTGCCAGGTAACTCCATAGAGTCCTCTACATATAACTCATGGTACATAATATAGATAATTCAGGTGTCTGTTGGTGTTGTACTCTTTTATGTTGTTGTTATTCTTTGATATAGCTTGGTATAAAATTTCATAGGAAAATGAGAGAGAAAGAAAAGAAAAGAGTGATGAAAGAATAATAAGAAATTTTAAAAATAAAAAAAAGAGCTTAACGACGATGAATAATGAACAATAATAAAAAAAACAAAGAACAAAAGGAAATTAGGAAAAAAGAAGGCCAGTGAGAATAACAAAAATAGTGAGAAAGGAAAATCAGATATAGATTGAGAAACAGAAATTTAAAAGGGCAAAAATATCGACTGAGAAAATGAAAAATGGAAAAACTGAAAACTAGAAGTGAATTGAACAAAAACAAAGAGAAGGAAATGGGTAGAAAATAATAGAATAACAGACAAAAATATGAGAGGAAAAATGATGAAACTATGAGAAAAAAACAAGAGATTATAGGAAAGAAAGGAAGGAAAAGGAGTTGACAATTAATTTATTAAAGATCGATTCACACTACCCAACACTAGTACTACATGTTTACTACAAAACTAGTACTACATGTTTACTACAACACTAGTACTACATGTTTACTACAACACTAGTATTACATGTTTACTACAACACTAGTACTACATGTTTACTACAACACTAGTATTACATGTTTACTACAACACTAGTATTACATGTTTACTACAAAACTAGTACTACATGTTTACTACAAAACTAGTACTACATGCTTACTACAACAATAGTACTACATGTTTACTACAACACTAGTATTACATGTTCACTACAACACTAGGACCACATGTTTACTACAACACTAGTACTACATGTTTACTACAACACTAGTATCACATGTTCACTACAACACTAGTACTCATTATTTACTACAACACTACTATTACATGTTCACTACAACACTAGTACTACATGTTTACTACAACACTAGTAATTACATGTTCACTACAACACTAGTACTACATGTTTACTACAACACTAGTACTACATGTTCACTACAATTCTAGTATTTCAGGTTCACTACAACACTAGTACTACATGTTCACTACAACACTAGTATTACATGTTCACTAAACACTAGTACTACACGTTTACTACGAGACTAGTACTACATGTTCAGTACAACACTAGTACTACATGTTCACTAAACACTAGTACTACATGTTCACTACAATTCTAGCATTTCATGTTCACTACAACACTAGTACTACATGTTTACTACAACACTAGTACTACATGTTCACTACAACACTACTACTACACGTTTACTACAACAGTAGTATTACATGTTCGCTACAACACAAGTACTACATGTTTACTACAACACTAGTACTACATGTTCACTAAAATTCTACTATTTCATGTTCACTACAAAACTAGTACTACATGTTCACTACAACACTAGCACTACATGTTCACTACAATTCTAGTATTTCATGTTCACTACAATACTAGTACTACATGTTCACCACAGCACTAGTAGGTACTACATGTTCGCTACAACACTAGTACTACATGTTCGCTACAACACTAGTACTACATGTTCACCACAGCACTAGTAGGTACTACATGTTCGCTACAACACCCAGCTACACTGCTTGTGTACCATGTACTTTATGTTGTCAGAGGAAATTGTTCCTACCTGGCTCTAATGTTCAGTATGAATTTATCGTATATTTATACCCTGATTCTATTTTTAATGAGCATTGTTTGCAAAGCATTAAACACGATAAATATGGTTACTGTACCGCGAGTAATTTCGTTTTTTTGTATTCTGACGATTGTATTCTGGAGTGTTTTGTTTTTCCAGCAATAAAAATTACACGGGGAAAAGTTAGTTCTGGAGTAAGAACTATAAGAGATTAGCTCTAGAACCGATACTGTGTTACACCGGAGTATATCCTGGTTGAGGAGTTTCTTGACGGGCCCATCTGAGCCCGAGCCCCGTCCTGCGGCTTGTGACTCCCACTTAAGGCATGTGCCAGTCGTAGGCCAATACCAATCTTATAGATGCCTGACAGAGGAGGTGAAGCAACTACGACGCTTAAAGGAGCAAGCCATGAAGGAATCTTTGAACTTAGAGTCGTTATTCGACAAGTGCTGTACAACTTTCTTAGTAATAATTGTTCTGTTAGTAATTCTACTATTGTACAGCCAGCTAAAATACCGGTATAGACGATCCAAGAGTGTGTCTGAAGACATTATGCAAGGGCTTGTGCTGTCTGAAGACATTTTGCAGGAAGGCAAGGTCTCTGAAATCAATCTGCCCAGGCAATCTCGAGTGATGTTTATTGGCACTCGAACACACTTGAAATTGAAAATATTTGATCCACATATCTGGACCGAAAAATTTTTGATGAATTTTTAAGAGGAACCAAAACTGACAAAGAACGTTTGAGGTTGTTTCGACTCCTGGCTGCATTTTTTTATTAAGCCCACGAACGTAAGATAACGTTTAATAAAAATTGGCAAAGACACCTCCGTGTAACAAAAGATGAAAGTGGACAAACCATCATATATATATGCGATAAATTACATCACTTAGGAACAACAAAGGAAAGGATTTGCATCGATGCCCGACAGTGGACGACAAAGAAAACAAATTAAAATGTTTATGACCTCTGTTTCCTCATGGAAAAAGGGACGGAAGAAATGAAAATGGTCCACTGTCTGCTTCGTAAGATGTTGCATAAAGCGTTATTTGGGGACCCGAATTTGATTCCAAGTGCCAGGTAACTCCATAGAGTCCTCTACATATAACTCATGGTACATAATATAGATAATTCAGGTGTCTGTTGGTGTTGTACTCTTTTATGTTGTTGTTATTCTTTGATATAGCTTGGTATAAAATTTCATAGGAAAATGAGAGAGAAAGAAAAGAAAAGAGTGATGAAAGAATAATAAGAAATTTTAAAAATAAAAAAAAGAGCTTAACGACGATGAATAATGAACAATAATAAAAAAAACAAAGAACAAAAGGAAATTAGGAAAAAAGAAGGCCAGTGAGAATAACAAAAATAGTGAGAAAGGAAAATCAGATATAGATTGAGAAACAGAAATTTAAAAGGGCAAAAATATCGACTGAGAAAATGAAAAATGGAAAAACTGAAAACTAGAAGCGAATTGAACAAAAACAAAGAGAAGGAAATGGGTAGAAAATAATAGAATAACAGACAAAAATATGAGAGGAAAAATGATGAAACTATGAGAAAAAACGAGAGATTATAGGAAAGAAAGGAAGGAAAAGGAGTTGACAATTAATTTATTAAAGATCGATTCACACTACCCAACACTAGTACTACATGTTTACTACAAAACTAGTACTACATGTTTACTACAACACTAGTACTACATGTTTACTACAACACTAGTATTACATGTTTACTACAACACTAGTACTACATGTTTACTACAACACTAGTATTACATGTTTACTACAACACTAGTATTACATGTTTACTACAAAACTAGTACTACATGTTTACTACAAAACTAGTACTACATGCTTTCTACAACAATAGTACTACATGTTTACTACAACACTAGTATTACATGTTCACTACAACACTAGGACTACATGTTTACTACAACACTAGTACTACATGTTTACTACAACACTAGTATCACATGTTCACTACAACACTAGTACTCATTATTTACTACAACACTGCTATTACATGTTCACTACAACACTAGTACTACATGTTTACTACAACACTAGTAATTACATGTTCACTACAACACTAGTACTACATGTTTACTACAACACTAGTACTACATGTTCACTACAATTCTAGTATTTCAGGTTCACTACAACACTAGTACTACATGTTCATTACAACACTAGTACTACATGTTCACTACAATTCTAGCATTTCATGTTCACTACAACAGTAGTACTACATGTTTACTACAACACTAGTACTACATGTTCAGTACAACACTACTACTACACGTTTACTACAACACTAGTATTACATGTTCGCTACAACACAAGTACTACATGTTTACTACAACACTAGTACTACATGTTCACTAAAATTCTACTATTTCATGTTCACTACAAAACTAGTACTACATGTTCACTACAACACTAGCACTATATGTTCACTACAATTCTAGTATTTCATGTTCACTACAACACTAGTACTACATGTTCACCACAGCACTAGTAGGTACTACATGTTCGCTACAACACTCGTACTACATGTTCGCTACAACACTAGTACTACATGTTCACCACAGCACTAGTAGGTACTACATGTTCGCTACAACACCCAGCTACACTGCTTGTGTACTATGTACTGTATGTTGTCAGAGGAAATTGTTCCTACCTGGCTCTAATGTTCAGTATGAATTTATCGTATATTTATATCCTGATTCTATTTTTAATGAGCTTTGTTTAAAAAGTATCAAACACGATAAATATGGTTACTGTACCGCGAGTAATTTCGTTTTTTTGTATTCTGACGATTGTATTCTGGAGTGTTTTGTTTCTCCAGCAAAAAAAATTACACGGGGAAAAGTTAGTTCTGGAGTAAGAACTACAAGTGATTAGCTCTAGAACCGATACTGTGTTACACCGGAGTATATCCTGGTTGAGGAGTTTCTTGAGGGGCCCATCTGAGCCCGAGCCACGTCCTGCGGCTTGTGACTCCGGCTTGAGGCATGTGCCAGTCGTAGGCCAATACCAATCTTATAGATGCCTGACAGAGGAGGTGAAGCAACTACGACGCTTAAAGGAGCAAGCTATGAAGGAGTCTTTGGCCTTAGAGTCGTTATTCGACAAGTGCTGTACAACTTTCTTAGTAATAATTGTTCTGTTAGTAATTCTAGTATTGTACAGCCAGCTAAAATACCGGTATAGACGATCCAAGAGTGTGTCTGAAGACATTATGCAAGGGCTTGTGCTGTCTGAAGACATTTTGCAGGAAGGCAAGGTCTCTGAAATCAATCTGCCCAGGCAATCTCGAGTGATGTTTATTGGCACTCGAACACACTTGAAATTGAAAATATTTGATCCACATATCTGGACCGAAAAATTTTTTGATGAATTTTTAAGAGGAACCAAAACTGACAAAGAACGTTTGAGGTTGTTTCGACTCCTGGCTGCATTTTTTTATTAAGCCCACGAACGTAAGATAACGTTTAATAAAAATTGGCAAAGACACCTCCGTGTAACAAAAGATGAAAGTGGACAAACCATCATATATATATGCGATAAATTACATCACTTAGGAACAACAAAGGAAAGGATTTGCATCGATGCCCGACAGTGGACGACAAAGAAAACAAATTAAAATGTTTATGACCTCTGTTTCCTCATGGAAAAAGGGACGGAAGAAATGAAAATGGTCCACTGTCTGCTTCGTAAGATGTTGCATAAAGCGTTATTTGGGGACCCGAATTTGATTCCAAGTGCCAGGTAACTCCATAGAGTCCTCTACATATAACTCATGGTACATAATATAGATAATTCAGGTGTCTGTTGGTGTTGTACTCTTTTATGTTGTTGTTATTCTTTGATATAGCTTGGTATAAAATTTCATAGGAAAATGAGAGAGAAAGAAAAGAAAAGAGTGATGAAAGAATAATAAGAAATTTTAAAAATTAAAAAAAGAGCTTAACGACGATGAATAATGAACAATAATAAAAAAACAAAGAACAAAAGGAAATTAGGAAAAAAGAAGGCCAGTGAGAATAACAAAAATAGTGAGAAAGGAAAATCAGATATAGATTGAGAAACAGAAATTTAAAAGGGCAAAAATATCGACTGAGAAAATGAAAAATGGAAAAACTGAAAACTAGAAGTGAATTGAACAAAAACAAAGAGAAGGAAATGGGTAGAAAATAATAGAATAACAGACAAAAATATGAGAGGAAAAATGATGAAACTATGAGAAAAAACAAGAGATTATAGGAAAGAAAGGAAGGAAATGGAGTTGACAATTAATTTATTAAAGATCGATTCACACTACCCAACACTAGTACTACATGTTTACTACAAAACTAGTACTACATGTTTACTACAACACTAGTACTACATGTTTACTACAACACTAGTATTACATGTTTACTACAACACTAGTACTACATGTTTACTACAACACTAGTATTACATGTTTACTACAACACTAGTATTACATGTTTACTACAAAACTAGTACTACATGTTTACTACAAAACTAGTACTACATGCTTACTACAACAATAGTACTACATGTTTACTACAACACTAGTATTGCATGTTCACTACAACACTAGGACTACATGTTTACTACAACACTAGTACTACATGTTTACTACAACACTAGTATCACATGTTCACTACAACACTAGTACTCATTATTTACTACAACACTGCTATTACATGTTCACTACAACACTAGTACTACATGTTTACTACAACACTAGTAATTACATGTTCACTACAACACTAGTACTACATGTTTACTACAACACTAGTACTACATGTTCACTACAATTCTAGTATTTCAGGTTCACTACAACACTAGTACTACATGTTCATTACAACACTAGTACTACATGTTCACTACAATTCTAGCATTTCATGTTCACTACAACAGTAGTACTACATGTTTACTACAACACTAGTTTACATGTTCACTACAACACTACTACTACACGTTTACTACAACACTAGTATTACATGTTCGCTACAACACAAGTACTACATGTTTACTACAACACTAGTACTACATGTTCACTAAAATTCTACTATTTCATGTTCACTACAAAACTAGTACTACATGTTCACTACAACACTAGCACTATATGTTCACTACAATTCTAGTATTTCATGTTCACTACAACACTAGTACTACATGTTCACCACAGCACTAGTTGGTACTACATGTTCGCTACAACACTAGTACTACATGTTCGCTACAACACTAGTACTACATGTTCACCACAGCACTAGTAGGTACTACATGTTCGCTACAACACCCAGCTACACTGCTTGTGTACCATGTACTGTATGTTGTCAGAGGAAATTGTTCCTACCTGGCTCTAATGTTCAGTATGAATTTATCGTATATTTATATCCTGATTCTATTTTTAATGAGCATTGTTTGTAAAGTATCAAACACGATAAATATGGTTACTGTACCGCGAGTAATTTCGTTTTTTTGTATTCTGACGATTGTATTCTGGAGTGTTTTGTTTCTCCAGCAAAAAAATTACACGGGGAAAAGTTAGTTCTGGAGTAAGAACTACAAGTGATTAGCTCTAGAACCGATACTGTGTTACACCGGAGTATATCCTGGTTGAGGAGTTTCTTGAGGGGCCCATCTGAGCCCGAGCCACGTCCTGCGGCTTGTGACTCCGGCTTGAGGCATGTGCCAGTCGTAGGCCAATACCAATCTTATAGATGCCTGACAGAGGAGGTGAAGCAACTACGACGCTTAAAGGAGCAAGCTATGAAGGAGTCTTTGGCCTTAGAGTCGTTATTCGACAAGTGCTGTACAACTTTCTTAGTAATAATTGTTCTGTTAGTAATTCTACTATTGTACAGCCAGCTAAAATACCGGTATAGACGATCCAAGAGTGTGTCTGAAGACATTATGCAAGGGCTTGTGCTGTCTGAAGACATTTTGCAGGAAGGCAAGGTCTCTGAAATCAATCTGCCCAGGCAATCTCGAGTGATGTTTATTGGCACTCGAACACACTTGAAATTGAAAATATTTGATCCACATATCTGGACCGAAAAATTTTTTGATGAATTTTTAAGAGGAACCAAAACTGACAAAGAACGTTTGAGGTTGTTTCGACTCCTGGCTGCATTTTTTTATTAAGCCCACGAACGTAAGATAACGTTTAATAAAAATTGGCAAAGACACCTCCGTGTAACAAAAGATGAAAGTGGACAAACCATCATATATATATGCGATAAATTACATCACTTAGGAACAACAAAGGAAAGGATTTGCATCGATGCCCGACAGTGGACGACAAAGAAAACAAATTAAAATGTTTATGACCTCTGTTTCCTCATGGAAAAAGGGACGGAAGAAATGAAAATGGTCCACTGTCTGCTTCGTAAGATGTTGCATAAAGCGTTATTTGGGGACCCGAATTTGATTCCAAGTGCCAGGTAACTCCATAGAGTCCTCTACATATAACTCATGGTACATAATATAGATAATTCAGGTGTCTGTTGGTGTTGTACTCTCTTATGTTGTTGTTATTCTTTGATATAGCTTGGTATAAAATTTCATAGGAAAATGAGAGAGAAAGAAAAGAAAAGAGTGATGAAAGAATAATAAGAAATTTTAAAAATATAAAAAAGAGCTTAACGACGATGAATAATGAACAATAATAAAAAAACAAAGAACAAAAGGAAATTAGGAAAAAAGAAGGCCAGTGAGAATAACAAAAATAGTGAGAAAGGAAAATCAGATATAGATTGAGAAACAGAAATTTAAAAGGGCAAAAATATCGACTGAGAAAATGAAAAATGGAAAAACTGAAAACTAGAAGTGAATTGAACAAAAACAAAGAGAAGGAAATGGGTAGAAAATATTAGAATAACAGACAAAAATATGAGAGGAAAAATGATGAAACTATGAGAAAAAAACAAGAGATTATAGGAAAGAAAGGAAGGAAAAGGAGTTGACAATTAATTTATTAAAGATCGATTCACACTACCCAACACTAGTACTACATGTTTACTACAAAACTAGTACTACATGTTTACTACAACACTAGTACTACATGTTTACTACAACACTAGTATTACATGTTTACTACAACACTAGTACTACATGTTTACTACAACACTAGTATTACATGTTTACTACAACACTAGTATTACATGTTTACTACAAAACTAGTACTACATGTTTACTACAAAACTAGTACTACATGCTTACTACAACAATAGTACTACATGTTTACTACAACACTAGTATTACATGTTCACTACAACACTAGGACTACATGTTTACTACAACACTAGTACTACATGTTTACTACAACACTAGTATCACATGTTCACTACAACACTAGTACTCATTATTTACTACAACACTGCTATTACATGTTCACTACAACACTAGTACTACATGTTTACTACAACACTAGTAATTTCATGTTCACTACAACACTAGTACTACATGTTTACTACAACACTAGTACTACATGTTCACTACAATTCTAGCATTTCATGTTCACTACAACAGTAGTACTACATGTTTACTACGACACTAGTACTACATGTTCAGTACAACACTACTACTACACGTTTACTACAACACTAGTATTACATGTTCGCTACAACACAAGTACTACATGTTTACTACAACACTAGTACTACATGTTCACTAAAATTCTACTATTTCATGTTCACTACAAAACTAGTACTACATGTTCACTACAACACTAGCACTATATGTTCACTACAATTCTAGTATTTCATGTTCACTACAACACTAGTACTACATGTTCACCACAGCACTAGTAGGTACTACATGTTCGCTACAACACTAGTACTACATGTTCGCTACAACACTAGTACTACATGTTCACCACAGCACTAGTAGGTACTACATGTTCGCTACAACACCCAGCTACACTGCTTGTGTACCATGTACTGTATGTTGTCAGAGGAAATTGTTCCTACCTGGCTCTAATGTTCAGTATGAATTTATCGTATATTTATATCCTGATTCTATTTTTAATGAGCATTGTTTGTAAAGTATCAAACACGATAAATATGGTTACTGTACCGCGAGTAATTTCGTTTTTTTGTATTCTGACGATTGTATTCTGGAGTGTTTTGTTTCTCCAGCAAAAAAAATTACACGGGGAAAAGTTAGTTCTGGAGTAAGAACTACAAGTGATTTGCTCTAGAACCGATACTGTGTTACACCGGAGTATATCCTGGTTGAGGAGTTTCTTGAGGGGCCCATCTGAGCCCGAGCCACGTCCTGCGGCTTGTGACTCCGGCTTGAGGCATGTGCCAGTCGTAGGCCAATACCAATCTTATAGATGCCTGACAGAGGAGGTGAAGCAACTACGACGCTTAAAGGAGCAAGCTATGAAGGAGTCTTTGGCCTTAGAGTCGTTATTCGACAAGTGCTGTACAACTTTCTTAGTAATAATTCTTCTGTTAGTAATTCTACTATTGTACAGCCAGCTAAAATACCGGTATAGACGATCCAAGAGTGTGTCTGAAGACATTATGCAAGGGCTTGTGCTGTCTGAAGACATTTTGCAGGAAGGCAAGGTCTCTGAAATCAATCTGCCCAGGCAATCTCGAGTGATGTTTATTGGCACTCGAACACACTTGAAATTGAAAATATTTGATCCACATATCTGGACCGAAAAATTTTTTGATGAATTTTTAAGAGGAACCAAAACTGACAAAGAACGTTTGAGGTTGTTTCGACTCCTGGCTGCATTTTTTTATTAAGCCCACGAACGTAAGATAACGTTTAATAAAAATTGGCAAAGACACCTCCGTGTAACAAAAGATGAAAGTGGACAAACCATCATATATATATGCGATAAATTACATCACTTAGGAACAACAAAGGAAAGGATTTGCATCGATGCCCGACAGTGGACGACAAAGAAAACAAATTAAAATGTTTATGACCTCTGTTTCCTCATGGAAAAAGGGACGGAAGAAATGAAAATGGTCCACTGTCTGCTTCGTAAGATGTTGCATAAAGCGTTATTTGGGGACCCGAATTTGATTCCAAGTGCCAGGTAACTCCATAGAGTCCTCTACATATAACTCATGGTACATAATATAGATAATTCAGGTGTCTGTTGGTGTTGTACTCTTTTATGTTGTTGTTATTCTTTGATATAGCTTGGTATAAAATTTCATAGGAAAATGAGAGAGAAAGAAAAGAAAAGAGTGATGAAAGAATAATAAGAAATTTTAAAAATATAAAAAAGAGCTTAACGACGATGAATAATGAACAATAATAAAAAAAACAAAGAACAAAAGGAAATTAGGAAAAAAGAAGGCCAGTGAGAATAACAAAAATAGTGAGAAAGGAAAATCAGATATAGATTGAGAAACAGAAATTTAAAAGGGCAAAAATATCGACTGAGAAAATGAAAAAATGGAAAAACTGAAAACTAGAAGTGAATTGAACAAAAACAAAGAGAAGGAAATGGGTAGAAAATATTAGAATAACAGACAAAAATATGAGAGGAAAAATGATGAAACTATGAGAAAAAAACAAGAGATTATAGGAAAGAAAGGAAGGAAAAGGAGTTGACAATTAATTTATTAAAGATCGATTCACACTACCCAACACTAGTACTACATGTTTACTACAAAACTAGTACTACATGTTTACTACAACACTAGTACTACATGTTTACTACAACACTAGTATTACATGTTTACTACAACACTAGTACTACATGTTTACTACAACACTAGTATTACATGTTTACTACAACACTAGTATTACATGTTTACTACAAAACTAGTACTACATGTTTACTACAAAACTAGTACTACATGCTTACTACAACAATAGTACTACATGTTTACTACAACACTAGTATTACATGTTCACTACAACACTAGGACTACATGTTTACTACAACACTAGTACTACATGTTTACTACAACACTAGTATCACATGTTCACTACAACACTAGTACTCATTATTTACTACAACACTGCTATTACATGTTCACTACAACACTAGTACTACATGTTTACTACAACACTAGTAATTTCATGTTCACTACAACACTAGTACTACATGTTTACTACAACACTAGTACTACATGTTCACTACAATTCTAGCATTTCATGTTCACTACAACAGTAGTACTACATGTTTACTACGACACTAGTACTACATGTTCAGTACAACACTACTACTACACGTTACTACAACACTAGTATTACATGTTCGCTACAACACAAGTACTACATGTTTACTACAACACTAGTACTACATGTTCACTAAAATTCTACTATTTCATGTTCACTACAAAACTAGTACTACATGTTCACTACAACACTAGCACTATATGTTCACTACAATTCTAGTATTTCATGTTCACTACAACACTAGTACTACATGTTCACCACAGCACTAGTAGGTACTACATGTTCGCTACAACACTAGTACTACATGTTCGCTACAACACTAGTACTACATGTTCACCACAGCACTAGTAGGTACTACATGTTCGCTACAACACCCAGCTACACTGCTTGTGTACCATGTACTGTATGTTGTCAGAGGAAATTGTTCCTACCTGGCTCTAATGTTCAGTATGAATTTATCGTATATTTATATCCTGATTCTATTTTTAATGAGCATTGTTTGTAAAGTATCAAACACGATAAATATGGTTACTGTACCGCGAGTAATTTCGTTTTTTTTGTATTCTGACGATTGTATTCTGGAGTGTTTTGTTTCTCCAGCAAAAAAATTACACGGGGAAAAGTTAGTTCTGGAGTAAGAACTACAAGTGATTAGCTCTAGAACCGATACTGTGTTACACCGGAGTATATCCTGGTTGAGGAGTTTCTTGAGGGGCCCATCTGAGCCCGAGCCACGTCCTGCGGCTTGTGACTCCGGCTTGAGGCATGTGCCAGTCGTAGGCCAATACCAATCTTATAGATGCCTGACAGAGGAGGTGAAGCAACTACGACGCTTAAAGGAGCAAGCTATGAAGGAGTCTTTGGCCTTAGAGTCGTTATTCGACAAGTGCTGTACAACTTTCTTAGTAATAATTCTTCTGTTAGTAATTCTACTATTGTACAGCCAGCTAAAATACCGGTATAGACGATCCAAGAGTGTGTCTGAAGACATTATGCAAGGGCTTGTGCTGTCTGAAGACATTTTGCAGGAAGGCAAGGTCTCTGAAATCAATCTGCCCAGGCAATCTCGAGTGATGTTTATTGGCACTCGAACACACTTGAAATTGAAAATATTTGATCCACATATCTGGACCGAAAAATTTTTTGATGAATTTTTAAGAGGAACCAAAACTGACAAAGAACGTTTGAGGTTGTTTCGACTCCTGGCTGCATTTTTTTATTAAGCCCACGAACGTAAGATAACGTTTAATAAAAATTGGCAAAGACACCTCCGTGTAACAAAAGATGAAAGTGGACAAACCATCATATATATATGCGATAAATTACATCACTTAGGAACAACAAAGGAAAGGATTTGCATCGATGCCCGACAGTGGACGACAAAGAAAACAAATTAAAATGTTTATGACCTCTGTTTCCTCATGGAAAAAGGGACGGAAGAAATGAAAATGGTCCACTGTCTGCTTCGTAAGATGTTGCATAAAGCGTTATTTGGGGACCCGAATTTGATTCCAAGTGCCAGGTAACTCCATAGAGTCCTCTACATATAACTCATGGTACATAATATAGATAATTCAGGTGTCTGTTGGTGTTGTACTCTTTTATGTTGTTGTTATTCTTTGATATAGCTTGGTATAAAATTTCATAGGAAAATGAGAGAGAAAGAAAAGAAAAGAGTGATGAAAGAATAATAAGAAATTTTTAAAAATAAAAAAGAGCTTAACGACGATGAATAATGAACAATAATAAAAAAAACAAAGAACAAAAGGAAATTAGGAAAAAAGAAGGCCAGTGAGAATAACAAAAATAGTGAGAAAGGAAAATCAGATATAGATTGAGAAACAGAAATTTAAAAGGGCAAAAATATCGACTGAGAAAATGAAAAATGGAAAAACTGAAAACTAGAAGTGAATTGAACAAAAACAAAGAGAAGGAAATGGGTAGAAAATATTAGAATAACAGACAAAAATATGAGAGGAAAAATGATGAAACTATGAGAAAAAAACAAGAGATTATAGGAAAGAAAGGAAGGAAAAGGAGTTGACAATTAATTTATTAAAGATCGATTCACACTACCCAACACTAGTACTACATGTTTACTACAAAACTAGTACTACATGTTTACTACAACACTAGTACTACATGTTTACTACAACACTAGTATTACATGTTTACTACAACACTAGTACTACATGTTTACTACAACACTAGTAATACATGTTTACTACAACACTAGTATTACATGTTTACTACAAAACTAGTACTACATGTTTACTACAACACTAGTATCACATGTTCACTACAACACTAGTACTCATTATTTACTACAACACTGCTATTACATGTTCACTACAACACTAGTACTACATGTTTACTACAACACTAGTAATTTCATGTTCACTACAACACTAGTACTACATGTTTACTACAACACTAGTACTACATATTCACTACAATTCTAGTATTTCAGGTTCACTACAACACTAGTACTACATGTTCATTACAACACTAGTACTACATGTTCACTACAATTCTAGCATTTCATGTTCACTACAACAGTAGTACTACATGTTTACTACAACACTAGTACTACATGTTCAGTACAACACTACTACTACACGTTTACTACAACACTAGTATTACATGTTCGCTACAACACAAGTACTACATGTTTACTACAACACTAGTACTACATGTTCACTAAAATTCTACTATTTCATGTTCACTACAAAACTAGTACTACATGTTCACTACAACACTAGCACTATATGTTCACTACAATTCTAGTATTTCATGTTCACTACAACACTAGTACTACATGTTCACCACAGCACTAGTAGGTACTACATGTTCGCTACAACACTAGTACTACATGTTCGCTACAACACTAGTACTACATGTTCACCACAGCACTAGTAGGTACTACATGTTCGCTACAACACCCAGCTACACTGCTTGTGTACCATGTACTGTATGTTGTCAGAGGAAATTGTTCCTACCTGGCTCTAATGTTCAGTATGAATTTATCGTATATTTATATCCTGATTCTATTTTTAATGAGCATTGTTTGTAAAGTATCAAACACGATAAATATGGTTACTGTACAGCGAGTAATTTCGTTTTTTTGTATTCTGACGATTGTATTCTGGAGTGTTTTGTTTCTCCAGCAAAAAAAATTACACGGGGAAAAGTTAGTTCTGGAGTAAGAACTACAAGTGATTAGCTCTAGAACCGATACTGTGTTACACCGGAGTATATCCTGGTTGAGGAGTTTCTTGAGGGGCCCATCTGAGCCCGAGCCACGTCCTGCGGCTTGTGACTCCGGCTTGAGGCATGTGCCAGTCGTAGGCCAATACCAATCTTATAGATGCCTGACAGAGGAG
The DNA here is from genome assembly GCA_958450375.1 of Homarus gammarus. Classification (NCBI taxonomy): domain Eukaryota; kingdom Metazoa; phylum Arthropoda; class Malacostraca; order Decapoda; family Nephropidae; genus Homarus; species Homarus gammarus. Next base: position 825,013 of record CAUDMG010001560.1, on the reverse strand, counting down.
GTGAAGCAACTACGACGCTTAAAGGAGCAAGCTATGAAGGAGTCTTTGGCCTTAGAGTCGTTATTCGACAAGTGCTGTACAACTTTCTTAGTAATAATTCTTCTGTTAGTAATTCTACTATTGTACAGCCAGCTAAAATACCGGTATAGACGATCCAAGAGTGTGTCTGAAGACATTATGCAAGGGCTTGTGCTGTCTGAAGACATTTTGCAGGAAGGCAAGGTCTCTGAAATCAATCTGCCCAGGCAATCTCGAGTGATGTTTATTGGCACTCGAACACACTTGAAATTGAAAATATTTGATCCACATATCTGGACCGAAAAATTTTTTGATGAATTTTTAAGAGGAACCAAAACTGACAAAGAACGTTTGAGGTTGTTTCGACTCCTGGCTGCATTTTTTTATTAAGCCCACGAACGTAAGATAACGTTTAATAAAAATTGGCAAAGACACCTCCGTGTAACAAAAGATGAAAGTGGACAAACCATCATATATATATGCGATAAATTACATCACTTAGGAACAACAAAGGAAAGGATTTGCATCGATGCCCGACAGTGGACGACAAAGAAAACAAATTAAAATGTTTATGACCTCTGTTTCCTCATGGAAAAAGGGACGGAAGAAATGAAAATGGTCCACTGTCTGCTTCGTAAGATGTTGCATAAAGCGTTATTTGGGGACCCGAATTTGATTCCAAGTGCCAGGTAACTCCATAGAGTCCTCTACATATAACTCATGGTACATAATATAGATAATTCAGGTGTCTGTTGGTGTTGTACTCTTTTATGTTGTTGTTATTCTTTGATATAGCTTGGTATAAAATTTCATAGGAAAATGAGAGAGAAAGAAAAGAAAAGAGTGATGAAAGAATAATAAGAAATTTTAAAAATATAAAAAAGAGCTTAACGACGATGAATAATGAACAACAATAAAAAAAACAAAGAACAAAAGGAAATTAGGAAAAAAGAAGGCCAGTGAGAATAACAAAAATAGTGAGAAAGGAAAATCAGATATAGATTGAGAAACAGAAATTTAAAAGGGCAAAAATATCGACTGAGAAAATGAAAAATGGAAAAACTGAAAACTAGAAGTGAATTGAACAAAAACAAAGAGAAGGAAATGGGTAGAAAATAATAGAATAACAGACAAAAATATGAGAGGAAAAATGATGAAACTATGAGAAAAAAACAAGAGATTATAGGAAAGAAAGGAAGGAAAAGGAGTTGACAATTAATTTATTAAAGATCGATTCACACTACCCAACACTAGTACTACATGTTTACTACAAAACTAGTACTACATGTTTACTACAACACTAGTACTACATGTTTACTACAACACTAGTATTACATGTTTACTACAACACTAGTACTACATGTTTACTACAACACTAGTATTACATGTTTACTACAACACTAGTATTACATGTTTACTACAAAACTAGTACTACATGTTTACTACAAAACTAGTACTACATGCTTACTACAACAATAGTACTACATGTTTACTACAACACTAGTATTGCATGTTCACTACAACACTAGGACTACATGTTTACTACAACACTAGTACTACATGTTTACTACAACACTAGTATCACATGTTCACTACAACACTAGTACTCATTATTTACTACAACACTGCTATTACATGTTCACTACAACACTAGTACTACATGTTTACTACAACACTAGTAATTACATGTTCACTACAACACTAGTACTACATGTTTACTACAACACTAGTACTACATGTTCACTACAATTCTAGTATTTCAGGTTCACTACAACACTAGTACTACATGTTCATTACAAAACTAGTACTACATGTTCACTACAATTCTAGCATTTCATGTTCACTACAACAGTAGTACTACATGTTTACTACAACACTAGTTTACATGTTCACTACAACACTACTACTACACGTTTACTACAACACTAGTATTACATGTTCGCTACAACACAAGTACTACATGTTTACTACAACACTAGTACTACATGTTCACTAAAATTCTACTATTTCATGTTCACTACAAAACTAGTACTACATGTTCACTACAACACTAGCACTATATGTTCACTACAATTCTAGTATTTCATGTTCACTACAACACTAGTACTACATGTTCACCACAGCACTAGTTGGTACTACATGTTCGCTACAACACTAGTACTACATGTTCGCTACAACACTAGTACTACATGTTCACCACAGCACTAGTAGGTACTACATGTTCGCTACAACACCCAGCTACACTGCTTGTGTACCATGTACTGTATGTTGTCAGAGGAAATTGTTCCTACCTGGCTCTAATGTTCAGTATGAATTTATCGTATATTTATATCCTGATTCTATTTTTAATGAGCATTGTTTGTAAAGTATCAAACACGATAAATATGGTTACTGTACCGCGAGTAATTTCGTTTTTTTGTATTCTGACGATTGTATTCTGGAGTGTTTTGTTTCTCCAGCAAAAAAAATTACACGGGGAAAAGTTAGTTCTGGAGTAAGAACTACAAGTGATTAGCTCTAGAACCGATACTGTGTTACACCGGAGTATATCCTGGTTGAGGAGTTTCTTGAGGGGCCCATCTGAGCCCGAGCCACGTCCTGCGGCTTGTGACTCCGGCTTGAGGCATGTGCCAGTCGTAGGCCAATACCAATCTTATAGATGCCTGACAGAGGAGGTGAAGCAACTACGACGCTTAAAGGAGCAAGCCATGAAGGAATCTTTGAACTTAGAGTCGTTATTCGACAAGTGCTGTACAACTTTCTTAGTAATAATTGTTCTGTTAGTAATTCTACTATTGTACAGCCAGCTAAAATACCGGTATAGACGATCCAAGAGTGTGTCTGAAGACATTATGCAAGGGCTTGTGCTGTCTGAAGACATTTTGCAGGAAGGCAAGGTCTCTGAAATCAATCTGCCCAGGCAATCTCGAGTGATGTTTATTGGCACTCGAACACACTTGAAATTGAAAATATTTGATCCACATATCTGGACCGAAAAATTTTTTGATGAATTTTTAAGAGGAACCAAAACTGACAAAGAACGTTTGAGGTTGTTTCGACTCCTGGCTGCATTTTTTTATTAAGCCCACGAACGTAAGATAACGTTTAATAAAAATTGGCAAAGACACCTCCGTGTAACAAAAGATGAAAGTGGACAAACCATCATATATATATGCGATAAATTACATCACTTAGGAACAACAAAGGAAAGGATTTGCATCGATGCCCGACAGTGGACGACAAAGAAAACAAATTAAAATGTTTATGACCTCTGTTTCCTCATGGAAAAAGGGACGGAAGAAATGAAAATGGTCCACTGTCTGCTTCGTAAGATGTTGCATAAAGCGTTATTTGGGGACCCGAATTTGATTCCAAGTGCCAGGTAACTCCATAGAGTCCTCTACTTATAACTCATGGTACATAATATAGATAATTCAGGTGTCTGTTGGTGTTGTACTCTTTTATGTTGTTGTTATTCTTTGATATAGCTTGGTATAAAATTTCATAGGAAAATGAGAGAGAAAGAAAAGAAAAGAGTGATGAAAGAATAATAAGCAATTTTAAAAATATGAAAAAGAGCTTAACGACGATGAATAATGAACAATAATAAAAAAAACAAAGAACAAAAGGAAATTAGGAAAAAAGAAGGCCAGTGAGAATAACAAAAATAGTGAGAAAGGAAAATCAGATATAGATTGAGAAACAGAAATTTAAAAGGGCAAAAATATCGACTGAGAAAATGAAAAATGGAAAAACTGAAAACTAGAAGTGAATTGAACAAAAACAAAGAGAAGGAAATGGGTAGAAAATAATAGAATAACAGACAAAAATATGAGAGGAAAAATGATGAAACTATGAGAAAAAAACAAGAGATTATAGGAAAGAAAGGAAGGAAAAGGAGTTGACAATTAATTTATTTAAGATCGATTCACACTACCCAACACTAGTACTACATGTTTACTACAAAACTAGTACTACATGTTTACTACAACACTAGTACTACATGTTTACTACAACACTAGTATTACATGTTTACTACAACACTAGTATTACATGTTTACTACAAAACTAGTACTACATGTTTACTACAAAACTAGTACTATATGCTTACTACAACAATAGTACTACATGTTTACTACAACACTAGTATTGCATGTTCACTACAACACTAGGACTACATGTTTACTACAACACTAGTACTACATGTTTACTACAACACTAGTATCACATGTTCACTACAACACTAGTACTCATTATTTACTACAACACTGCTATTACATGTTCACTACAACACTAGTACTACATGTTTACTACAACACTAGTAATTACATGTTCACTACAACACTAGTACTACATGTTTACTACAACACTAGTACTACATGTTCACTACAATTCTAGTATTTCAGGTTCACTACAACACTAGTACTACATGTTCATTACAACACTAGTACTACATGTTCACTACAATTCTAGCATTTCATGTTCACTACAACAGTAGTACTACATGTTTACTACAACACTAGTACTACATGTTCAGTACAACACTACTACTACACGTTTACTACAACACTAGTATTACATGTTCGCTACAACACAAGTACTACATGTTTACTACAACACTAGTACTACATGTTCACTAAAATTCTACTATTTCATGTTCACTACAAAACTAGTACTACATGTTCACTACAACACTAGCACTATATGTTCACTACAATTCTAGTATTTCATGTTCACTACAACACTAGTACTACATGTTCACCACAGCACTAGTAGGTACTACATGTTCGCTACAACACTAGTACTACATGTTCGCTACAACACTAGTACTACATGTTCACCACAGCACTAGTAGGTACTACATGTTCGCTACAACACCCAGCTACACTGCTTGTGTACCATGTACTGTATGTTGTCAGAGGAAATTGTTCCTACCTGGCTCTAATGTTCAGTATGAATTTATCGTATATTTATATCCTGATTCTATTTTTAATGAGCATTGTTTGCAAAGTATCAAACACGATAAATATGGTTACTGTACCGCGAGTAATTTCGTTTTTTTGTATTCTGACGATTGTATTCTGGAGTGTTTTTGTTTCTCCAGCAAAAAAAATTACACGGGGAAAAGTTAGTTCTGGAGTAAGAACTACAAGTGATTAGCTCTAGAACCGATACTGTGTTACACCGGAGTATATCCTGGTTGAGGAGTTTCTTGAGGGGCCCATCTGAGCCCGAGCCACGTCCTGCGGCTTGTGACTCCGGCTTGAGGCATGTGCCAGTCGTAGGCCAATACCAATCTTATAGATGCCTGACAGAGGAGGTGAAGCAACTACGACGCTTAAAGGAGCAAGCTATGAAGGAGTCTTTGGCCTTAGAGTCGTTATTCGACAAGTGCTGTACAACTTTCTTAGTAATAATTGTTCTGTTAGTAATTCTACTATTGTACAGCCAGCTAAAATACCGGTATAGACGATCCAAGAGTGTGTCTGAAGACATTATGCAAGGGCTTGTGCTGTCTGAAGACATTTTGCAGGAAGGCAAGGTCTCTGAAATCAATCTGCCCAGGCAATCTCGAGTGATGTTTATTGGCACTCGAACACACTTGAAATTGAAAATATTTGATCCACATATCTGGACCGAAAAATTTTTTGATGAATTTTTAAGAGGAACCAAAACTGACAAAGAACGTTTGAGGTTGTTTCGACTCCTGGCTGCATTTTTTTATTAAGCCCACGAACGTAAGATAACGTTTAATAAAAATTGGCAAAGACACCTCCGTGTAACAAAAGATGAAAGTGGACAAACCATCATATATATATGCGATAAATTACATCACTTAGGAACAACAAAGGAAAGGATTTGCATCGATGCCCGACAGTGGACGACAAAGAAAACAAATTAAAATGTTTATGACCTCTGTTTCCTTATGGAAAAAGGGACGGAAGAAATGAAAATGGTCCACTGTCTGCTTCGTAAGATGTTGCATAAAGCGTTATTTGGGGACCCGAATTTGATTCCAAGTGCCAGGTAACTCCATAGAGTCCTCTACATATAACTCATGGTACATAATATAGATAATTCAGGTGTCTGTTGGTGTTGTACTCTTTTATGTTGTTGTTATTCTTTGATATAGCTTGGTATAAAATTTCATAGGAAAATGAGAGAGAAAGAAAAGAAAAGAGTGATGAAAGAATAATAAGAAATTTTAAAAATATAAAAAAGAGCTTAACGACGATGAATAATGAACAACAATAAAAAAAACAAAGAACAAAAGGAAATTAGGAAAAAAGAAGGCCAGTGAGAATAACAAAAATAGTGAGAAAGGAAAATCAGATATAGATTGAGAAACAGAAATTTAAAAGGGCAAAAATATCGACTGAGAAAATGAAAAATGGAAAAACTGAAAACTAGAAGTGAATTGAACAAAAACAAAGAGAAGGAAATGGGTAGAAAATAATAGAATAACAGACAAAAATATGAGAGGAAAAATGATGAAACTATGAGAAAAAAACAAGAGATTATAGGAAAGAAAGGAAGGAAAAGGAGTTGACAATTAATTTATTAAAGATCGATTCACACTACCCAACACTAGTACTACATGTTTACTACAAAACTAGTACTACATGTTTACTACAACACTAGTACTACATGTTTACTACAACACTAGTATTACATGTTTACTACAACACTAGTACTACATGTTTACTACAACACTAGTATTACATGTTTACTACAACACTAGTATTACATGTTTACTACAAAACTAGTACTACATGTTTACTACAAAACTAGTACTACATGCTTACTACAACAATAGTACTACATGTTTACTACAACACTAGTATTGCATGTTCACTACAACACTAGGACTACATGTTTACTACAACACTAGTACTACATGTTTACTACAACACTAGTATCACATGTTCACTACAACACTAGTACTCATTATTTACTACAACACTGCTATTACATGTTCACTACAACACTAGTACTACATGTTTACTACAACACTAGTAATTACATTTTCACTACAACACTAGTACTACATGTTTACTACAACACTAGTACTACATGTTCACTACAATTCTAGTATTTCAGGTTCACTACAACACTAGTACTACATGTTCATTACAACACTAGTACTACATGTTCACTACAATTCTAGCATTTCATGTTCACTACAACAGTAGTACTACATGTTTACTACAACACTAGTACTACATGTTCAGTACAACACTACTACTACACGTTTACTACAACACTAGTATTACATGTTCGCTACAACACAAGTACTACATGTTTACTACAACACTAGTACTACATGTTCACTAAAATTCTACTATTTCATGTTCACTACAAAACTAGTACTACATGTTCACTACAACACTAGCACTATATGTTCACTACAATTCTAGTATTTCATGTTCACTACAACACTAGTACTACATGTTCACCACAGCACTAGTAGGTACTACATGTTCGCTACAACACTAGTACTACATGTTCGCTACAACACTAGTACTACATGTTCACCACAGCACTAGTAGGTACTACATGTTCGCTACAACACCCAGCTACACTGCTTGTGTACCATGTACTGTATGTTGTCAGAGGAAATTGTTCCTACCTGGCTCTAATGTTCAGTATGAATTTATCGTATATTTATATCCTGATTCTATTTTTAATGAGCATTGTTTGTAAAGTATCAAACACGATAAATATGGTTACTGTACCGCGAGTAATTTCGTTTTTTTGTATTCTGACGATTGTATTCTGGAGTGTTTTGTTTCTCCAACAAAAAAAATTACACGGGGAAAAGTTAGTTCTGGAGTAAGAACTACAAGTGATTAGCTCTAGAACCGATACTGTGTTACACCGGAGTATATCCTGGTTGAGGAGTTTCTTGAGGGGCCCATCTGAGCCCGAGCCACGTCCTGCGGCTTGTGACTCCGGCTTGAGGCATGTGCCAGTCGTAGGGCAATACCAATCTTATAGATGCCTGACAGAGGAGGTGAAGCAACTACGACGCTTAAAGGAGCAAGCTATGAAGGAGTCTTTGGCCTTAGAGTCGTTATTCGACAAGTGCTGTACAACTTTCTTAGTAATAATTGTTCTGTTAGTAATTCTACTATTGTACAGCCAGCTAAAATACCGGTATAGACGATCCAAGAGTGTGTCTGAAGACATTATGCAAGGGCTTGTGCTGTCTGAAGACATTTTGCAGGAAGGCAAGGTCTCTGAAATCAATCTGCCCAGGCAATCTCGAGTGATGTTTATTGGCACTCGAACACACTTGAAATTGAAAATATTTGATCCACATATCTGGACCGAAAAATTTTTTGATGAATTTTTAAGAGGAACCAAAACTGACAAAGAACGTTTGAGGTTGTTTCGACTCCTGGCTGCATTTTTTTATTAAGCCCACGAACGTAAGATAACGTTTAATAAAAATTGGCAAAGACACCTCCGTGTAACAAAAGATGAAAGTGGACAAACCATCATATATATATGCGATAAATTACATCACTTAGGAACAACAAAGGAAAGGATTTGCATCGATGCCCGACAGTGGACGACAAAGAAAACAAATTAAAATGTTTATGACCTCTGTTTCCTCATGGAAAAAGGGACGGAAGAAATGAAAATGGTCCACTGTCTGCTTCGTAAGATGTTGCATAAAGCGTTATTTGGGGACCCGAATTTGATTCCAAGTGCCAGGTAACTCCATAGAGTCCTCTACATATAACTCATGGTACATAATATAGATAATTCAGGTGTCTGTTGGTGTTGTACTCTTTTATGTTGTTGTTATTCTTTGATATAGCTTGGTATAAAATTTCATAGGAAAATGAGAGAGAAAGAAAAGAAAAGAGTGATGAAAGAATAATAAGAAATTTTAAAAATATAAAAAAGAGCTTAACGACGATGAATAATGAACAACAATAAAAAAAACAAAGAACAAAAGGAAATTAGGAAAAAAGAAGGCCAGTGAGAATAACAAAAATAGTGAGAAAGGAAAATCAGATATAGATTGAGAAACAGAAATTTAAAAGGGCAAAAATATCGACTGAGAAAATGAAAAATGGAAAAACTGAAAACTAGAAGTGAATTGAACAAAAACAAAGAGAAGGAAATGGGTAGAAAATAATAGAATAACAGACAAAAATATGAGAGGAAAAATGATGAAACTATGAGAAAAAAACAAGAGATTATAGGAAAGAAAGGAAGGAAAAGGAGTTGACAATTAATTTATTAAAGATCGATTCACACTACCCAACACTAGTACTACATGTTTACTACAAAACTAGTACTACATGTTTACTACAACACTAGTACTACATGTTTACTACAACACTAGTATTACATGTTTACTACAACACTAGTACTACATGTTTACTACAACACTAGTATTACATGTTTACTACAACACTAGTATTACATGTTTACTACAAAACTAGTACTACATGTTTACTACAAAACTAGTACTACATGCTTACTACAACAATAGTACTACATGTTTACTACAACACTAGTATTGCATGTTCACTACAACACTAGGACTACATGTTTACTACAACACTAGTACTACATGTTTACTACAACACTAGTACTACATGTTTACTACAACACTAGTATTACATGTTTACTACAACACTAGTATTACATGTTTACTACAAAACTAGTACTACATGTTTACTACAAAACTAGTACTACATGCTTACTACAACAATAGTACTACATGTTTACTACAACACTAGTATTGCATGTTCACTACAACACTAGGACTACATGTTTACTACAACACTAGTACTACATGTTTACTACAACACTAGTATCACATGTTCACTACAACACTAGTACTCATTATTTACTACAACACTGCTATTACATGTTCACTACAACACTAGTACTACATGTTTACTACAACACTAGTACTACATGTTCACTACAATTCTAGTATTTCAGGTTCACTACAACACTAGTACTACATGTTCATTACAACACTAGTACTACATGTTCACTACAATTCTAGCATTTCATGTTCACTACAACAGTAGTACTACATGTTTACTACAACACTAGTACTACATGTTCAGTACAACACTACTACTACACGTTTACTACAACACTAGTATTACATGTTCGCTACAACACAAGTACTACATGTTTACTACAACACTAGTACTACATGTTCACTAAAATTCTACTATTTCATGTTCACTACAAAACTAGTACTACATGTTCACTACAACACTAGCACTATATGTTCACTACAATTCTAGTATTTCATGTTCACTACAACACTAGTACTACATGTTCACCACAGCACTAGTAGGTACTACATGTTCGCTACAACACTAGTACTACATGTTCGCTACAACACTAGTACTACATGTTCACCACAGCACTAGTAGGTACTACATGTTCGCTACAACACCCAGCTACACTGCTTGTGTACCATGTACTGTATGTTGTCAGAGGAAATTGTTCCTACCTGGCTCTAATGTTCAGTATGAATTTATCGTATATTTATATCCTGATTCTATTTTTAATGAGCATTGTTTGCAAAGTATCAAACACGATAAATATGGTTACTGTACCGCGAGTAATTTCGTTTTTTTGTATTCTGACGATTGTATTCTGGAGTGTTTTGTTTCTCCAGCAAAAAAAATTACACGGGGAAAAGTTAGTTCTGGAGTAAGAACTACAAGTGATTAGCTCTAGAACCGATACTGTGTTACACCGGAGTATATCCTGGTTGAGGAGTTTCTTGAGGGGCCCATCTGAGCCCGAGCCACGTCCTGCGGCTTGTGACTCCGGCTTGAGGCATGTGCCAGTCGTAGGCCAATACCAATCTTATAGATGCCTGACAGAGGAGGTGAAGCAACTACGACGCTTAAAGGAGCAAGCTATGAAGGAGTCTTTGGCCTTAGAGTCGTTATTCGACAAGTGCTGTACAACTTTCTTAGTAATAATTGTTCTGTTAGTAATTCTACTATTGTACAGCCAGCTAAAATACCGGTATAGACGATCCAAGAGTGTGTCTGAAGACATTATGCAAGGGCTTGTGCTGTCTGAAGACATTTTGCAGGAAGGCAAGGTCTCTGAAATCAATCTGCCCAGGCAATCTCGAGTGATGTTTATTGGCACTCGAACACACTTGAAATTGAAAATATTTGATCCACATATCTGGACCGAAAAATTTTTTGATGAATTTTTAAGAGGAACCAAAACTGACAAAGAACGTTTGAGGTTGTTTCGACTCCTGGCTGCATTTTTTATTAAGCCCACGAACGTAAGATAACGTTTAATAAAAATTGGCAAAGACACCTCCGTGTAACAAAAGATGAAAGTGGACAAACCATCATATATATATGCGATAAATTACATCACTTAGGAACAACAAAGGAAAGGATTTGCATCGATGCCCGACAGTGGACGACAAAGAAAACAAATTAAAATGTTTATGACCTCTGTTTCCTTATGGAAAAAGGGACGGAAGAAATGAAAATGGTCCACTGTCTGCTTCGTAAGATGTTGCATAAAGCGTTATTTGGGGACCCGAATTTGATTCCAAGTGCCAGGTAACTCCATAGAGTCCTCTACATATAACTCATGGTACATAATATAGATAATTCAGGTGTCTGTTGGTGTTGTACTCTTTTATGTTGTTGTTATTCTTTGATATAGCTTGGTATAAAATTTCATAGGAAAATGAGAGAGAAAGAAAAGAAAAGAGTGATGAAAGAATAATAAGAAATTTTAAAAATATAAAAAAGAGCTTAACGACGATGAATAATGAACAACAATAAAAAAAACAAAGAACAAAAGGAAATTAGGAAAAAAGAAGGCCAGTGAGAATAACAAAAATAGTGAGAAAGGAAAATCAGATATAGATTGAGAAACAGAAATTTAAAAGGGCAAAAATATCGACTGAGAAAATGAAAAATGGAAAAACTGAAAACTAGAAGTGAATTGAACAAAAACAAAGAGAAGGAAATGGGTAGAAAATAATAGAATAACAGACAAAAATATGAGAGGAAAAATGATGAAACTATGAGAAAAAAACAAGAGATTATAGGAAAGAAAGGAAGGAAAAGGAGTTGACAATTAATTTATTAAAGATCGATTCACACTACCCAACACTAGTACTACATGTTTACTACAAAACTAGTACTACATGTTTACTACAACACTAGTACTACATGTTTACTACAACACTAGTATTACATGTTTACTACAACACTAGTACTACATGTTTACTACAACACTAGTATTACATGTTTACTACAACACTAGTATTACATGTTTACTACAAAACTAGTACTACATGTTTACTACAAAACTAGTACTACATGCTTACTACAACAATAGTACTACATGTTTACTACAACACTAGTATTGCATGTTCACTACAACACTAGGACTACATGTTTACTACAACACTAGTACTACATGTTTACTACAACACTAGTACTACATGTTTACTACAACACTAGTATTACATGTTTACTACAACACTAGTATTACATGTTTACTACAAAACTAGTACTACATGTTTACTACAAAACTAGTACTACATGCTTACTACAACAATAGTACTACATGTTTACTACAACACTAGTATTGCATGTTCACTACAACACTAGGACTACATGTTTACTACAACACTAGTACTACATGTTTACTACAACACTAGTATCACATGTTCACTACAACACTAGTACTCATTATTTACTACAACACTGCTATTACATGTTCACTACAACACTAGTACTACATGTTTACTACAACACTAGTAATTACATGTTCACTACAACACTAGTACTACATGTTTACTACAACACTAGTACTACATGTTCACTACAATTCTAGTATTTCAGGTTCACTACAACACTAGTACTACATGTTCATTACAACACTAGTACTACATGTTCACTACAATTCTAGCATTTCATGTTCACTACAACAGTAGTACTACATGTTTACTACAACACTAGTACTACATGTTCAGTACAACACTACTACTACACGTTTACTACAACACTAGTATTACATGTTCGCTACAACACAAGTACTACATGTTTACTACAACACTAGTACTACATGTTCACTAAAATTCTACTATTTCATGTTCACTACAAAACTAGTACTACATGTTCACTACAACACTAGCACTATATGTTCACTACAATTCTAGTATTTCATGTTCACTACAACACTAGTACTACATGTTCACCACAGCACTAGTAGGTACTACATGTTCGCTACAACACTAGTACTACATGTTCGCTACAACACTAGTACTACATGTTCACCACAGCACTAGTAGGTACTACATGTTCGCTACAACACCCAGCTACACTGCTTGTGTACCATGTACTGTATGTTGTCAGAGGAAATTGTTCCTACCTGGCTCTAATGTTCAGTATGAATTTATCGTATATTTATATCCTGATTCTATTTTTAATGAGCATTGTTTGCAAAGTATCAAACACGATAAATATGGTTACTGTACCGCGAGTAATTTCGTTTTTTTGTATTCTGACGATTGTATTCTGGAGTGTTTTGTTTCTCCAGCAAAAAAAATTACACGGGGAAAAGTTAGTTCTGGAGTAAGAACTACAAGTGATTAGCTCTAGAACCGATACTGTGTTACACCGGAGTATATCCTGGTTGAGGAGTTTCTTGAGGGGCCCATCTGAGCCCGAGCCACGTCCTGCGGCTTGTGACTCCGGCTTGAGGCATGTGCCAGTCGTAGGCCAATACCAATCTTATAGATGCCTGACAGAGGAGGTGAAGCAACTACGACGCTTAAAGGAGCAAGCTATGAAGGAGTCTTTGGCCTTAGAGTCGTTATTCGACAAGTGCTGTACAACTTTCTTAGTAATAATTGTTCTGTTAGTAATTCTACTATTGTACAGCCAGCTAAAATACCGGTATAGACGATCCAAGAGTGTGTCTGAAGACATTATGCAAGGGCTTGTGCTGTCTGAAGACATTTTGCAGGAAGGCAAGGTCTCTGAAATCAATCTGCCCAGGCAATCTCGAGTGATGTTTATTGGCACTCGAACACACTTGAAATTGAAAATATTTGATCCACATATCTGGACCGAAAAATTTTTTGATGAATTTTTAAGAGGAACCAAAACTGACAAAGAACGTTTGAGGTTGTTTCGACTCCTGGCTGCATTTTTTTATTAAGCCCACGAACGTAAGATAACGTTTAATAAAAATTGGCAAAGACACCTCCGTGTAACAAAAGATGAAAGTGGACAAACCATCATATATATATGCGATAAATTACATCACTTAGGAACAACAAAGGAAAGGATTTGCATCGATGCCCGACAGTGGACGACAAAGAAAACAAATTAAAATGTTTATGACCTCTGTTTCCTTATGGAAAAAGGGACGGAAGAAATGAAAATGGTCCACTGTCTGCTTCGTAAGATGTTGCATAAAGCGTTATTTGGGGACCCGAATTTGATTCCAAGTGCCAGGTAACTCCATAGAGTCCTCTACATATAACTCATGGTACATAATATAGATAATTCAGGTGTCTGTTGGTGTTGTACTCTTTTATGTTGTTGTTATTCTTTGATATAGCTTGGTATAAAATTTCATAGGAAAATGAGAGAGAAAGAAAAGAAAAGAGTGATGAAAGAATAATAAGAAATTTTAAAAATATAAAAAAGAGCTTAACGACGATGAATAATGAACAACAATAAAAAAAACAAAGAACAAAAGGAAATTAGGAAAAAAGAAGGCCAGTGAGAATAACAAAAATAGTGAGAAAGGAAAATCAGATATAGATTGAGAAACAGAAATTTAAAAGGGCAAAAATATCGACTGAGAAAATGAAAAATGGAAAAACTGAAAACTAGAAGTGAATTGAACAAAAACAAAGAGAAGGAAATGGGTAGAAAATAATAGAATAACAGACAAAAATATGAGAGGAAAAATGATGAAACTATGAGAAAAAAACAAGAGATTATAGGAAAGAAAGGAAGGAAAAGGAGTTGACAATTAATTTATTAAAGATCGATTCACACTACCCAACACTAGTACTACATGTTTACTACAAAACTAGTACTACATGTTTACTACAACACTAGTACTACATGTTTACTACAACACTAGTATTACATGTTTACTACAACACTAGTACTACATGTTTACTACAACACTAGTATTACATGTTTACTACAACACTAGTATTACATGTTTACTACAAAACTAGTACTACATGTTTACTACAAAACTAGTACTACATGCTTACTACAACAATAGTACTACATGTTTACTACAACACTAGTATTGCATGTTCACTACAACACTAGGACTACATGTTTACTACAACACTAGTACTACATGTTTACTACAACACTAGTATCACATGTTCACTACAACACTAGTACTCATTATTTACTACAACACTGCTATTACATGTTCACTACAACACTAGTACTACATGTTTACTACAACACTAGTAATTACATTTTCACTACAACACTAGTACTACATGTTTACTACAACACTAGTACTACATGTTCACTACAATTCTAGTATTTCAGGTTCACTACAACACTAGTACTACATGTTCATTACAACACTAGTACTACATGTTCACTACAATTCTAGCATTTCATGTTCACTACAACAGTAGTACTACATGTTTACTACAACACTAGTACTACATGTTCACTACAACACTACTACTACACGTTTACTACAACACTAGTATTACATGTTCGCTACAACACAAGTACTACATGTTTACTACAACACTAGTACTACATGTTCACTAAAATTCTACTATTTCATGTTCACTACAAAACTAGTACTACATGTTCACTACAACACTAGCACTACATGTTCACTACAATTCTAGTATTTCATGTTCACTACAACACTAGTACTACATGTTCACCACAGCACTAGTAGGTACTACATGTTCGCTACAACACTAGTGTTACATGTTCGCTACAACACTAGTACTACATGTTCACCACAGCACTAGTAGGTACTACATGTTCGCTACAACACCCAGCTACACTGCTTGTGTACCATGTACTGTATGTTGTCAGAGGAAATTGTTCCTACCTGGCTCTAATGTTCAGTATGAATTTATCGTATATTTATATCCTGATTCTATTTTTAATGAGCATTGTTTGTAAAGTATCAAACACGATAAATATGGTTACTGTACCGCGAGTAATTTCGTTTTTTTGTATTCTGACGATTGTATTCTGGAGTGTTTTGTTTCTCCAGCAAAAAAAATTACACGGGGAAAAGTTAGTTCTGGAGTAAGAACTACAAGTGATTAGCTCTAGAACCGATACTGTGTTACACCGGAGTATATCCTGGTTGAGGAGTTTCTTGAGGGGCCCATCTGAGCCCGAGCCCCGTCCTGCGGCTTGTGACTCCGGCTTGAGGCATGTGCCAGTCGTAGGCCAATACCAATCTTATAGATGCCTGACAGAGGAGGTGAAGCAACTACGACGCTTAAAGGAGCAAGCTATGAAGGAGTCTTTGGCCTTAGAGTCGTTATTCGACAAGTGCTATACAACTTTCTTAGTAATAATTGTTCTGTTAGTAATTCTACTATTGTACAGCCAGCTAAAATACCGGTATAGACGATCCAAGAGTGTGTCTGAAGACATTATGCAAGGGCTTGTGCTGTCTGAAGACATTTTGCAGGAAGGCAAGGTCTCTGAAATCAATCTGCCCAGGCAATCTCGAGTGATGTTTATTGGCACTCGAACACACTTGAAATTGAAAATATTTGATCCACATATCTGGACCGAAAAATTTTTTGATGAATTTTTAAGAGGAACCAAAACTGACAAAGAACGTTTGAGGTTGTTTCGACTCCTGGCTGCATTTTTTTATTAAGCCCACGAACGTAAGATAACGTTTAATAAAAATTGGCAAAGACACCTCCGTGTAACAAAAGATGAAAGTGGACAAACCATCATATATATATGCGATAAATTACATCACTTAGGAACAACAAAGGAAAGGATTTGCATCGATGCCCGACAGTGGACGACAAAGAAAACAAATTAAAATGTTTATGACCTCTGTTTCCTCATGGAAAAAGGGACGGAAGAAATGAAAATGGTCCACTGTCTGCTTCGTAAGATGTTGCATAAAGCGTTATTTGGGGACCCGAATTTGATTCCAAGTGCCAGGTAACTCCATAGAGTCCTCTACATATAACTCATGGTACATAATATAGATAATTCAGGTGTCTGTTGGTGTTGTACTCTTTTATGTTGTTGTTATTCTTTGATATAGCTTGGTATAAAATTTCATAGGAAAATGAGAGAGAAAGAAAAGAAAAGAGTGATGAAAGAATAATAAGAAATTTTAAAAATATAAAAAAGAGCTTAACGACGATGAATAATGAACAATAATAAAAAAAACAAAGAACAAAAGGAAATTAGGAAAAAAGAAGGCCAGTGAGAATAACAAAAATAGTGAGAAAGGAAAATCAGATATAGATTGAGAAACAGAAATTTAAAAGGGCAAAAATATCGACTGAGAAAATGAAAAATGGAAAAACTGAAAACTAGAAGTGAATTGAACAAAAACAAAGAGAAGGAAATGGGTAGAAAATAATAGAATAACAGACAAAAATATGAGAGGAAAAATGATGAAACTATGAGAAAAAAACAAGAGATTATAGGAAAGAAAGGAAGGAAAAGGAGTTGACAATTAATTTATTTAAGAGCGATTCACACTACCCAACACTAGTACTACATGTTTACTACAAAACTAGTACTACATGTTTACTACAACACTAGTACTACATGTTTACTACAACACTAGTATTACATGTTTACTACAACACTAGTACTACATGTTTACTACAACACTAGTATTACATGTTTACTACAACACTAGCATTACATGTTTACTACAAAACTAGTACTACATGTTTACTACAAAACTAGTACTACATGCTTACTACAACAATAGTACTACATGTTTACTACAACACTAGTATTGCATGTTCACTACAACACTAGGACTACATGTTTACTACAACACTAGTACTACATGTTTACTACAACACTAGTATCACATGTTCACTACAAAACTAGTACTCATTATTTACTACAACACTGCTATTACATGTTCACTACAACACTAGTACTACATGTTTACTACAACACTAGTAATTTCATGTTCACTACAACACTAGTACTACATGTTTACTACAACACTAGTACTACATGTTCACTACAATTCTAGTATTTCAGGTTCACTACAACACTAGTACTACATGTTCATTACAACACTAGTACTACATGTTCACTACAATTCTAGCATTTCATGTTCACTACAACAGTAGTACTACATGTTTACTACAACACTAGTACTACATGTTCAGTACAACACTACTACTACACGTTTACTACAACACTAGTATTACATGTTCGCTACAACACAAGTATTACATGTTTACTACAACACTAGTACTACATGTTCACTAAAATTCTACTATTTCATGTTCACTACAAAACTAGTACTACATGTTCACTACAACACTAGCACTATATGTTCACTACAATTCTAGTATTTCATGTTCACTACAACACTAGTACTACATGTTCACCACAGCACTAGTAGGTACTACATGTTCGCTACAACACTAGTACTACATGTTCGCTACAACACTAGTACTAAATGTTCACCACAGCACTAGTAGGTACTACATGTTCGCTACAACACCCAGCTACACTGCTTGTGTACCATGTACTGTATGTTGTCAGAGGAAATTGTTCCTACCTGGCTCTAATGTTCAGTATGAATTTATCGTATATTTATATCCTGATTCTATTTTTAATGAGCATTGTTTGTAAAGTATCAAACACGATAAATATGGTTACTGTACCGCGAGTAATTTCGTTTTTTTGTATTCTGACGATTGTATTCTGGAGTGTTTTGTTTCTCCAGCAAAAAAAATTACACGGGGAAAAGTTAGTTCTGGAGTAAGAACTACAAGTGATTAGCTCTAGAACCGATACTGTGTTACACCGGAGTATATCCTGGTTGAGGAGTTTCTTGAGGGGCCCATCTGAGCCCGAGCCACGTCCTGCGGCTTGTGACTCCGGCTTGAGGCATGTGCCAGTCGTAGGCCAATACCAATCTTATAGATGCCTGACAGAGGAGGTGAAGCAACTACGACGCTTAAAGGAGCAAGCTATGAAGGAGTCTTTGGCCTTAGAGTCGTTATTCGACAAGTGCTGTACAACTTTCTTAGTAATAATTGTTCTGTTAGTAATTCTAGTATTGTACAGCCAGCTAAAATACCGGTATAGACGATCCAAGAGTGTGTCTGAAGACATTATGCAAGGGCTTGTGCTGTCTGAAGACATTTTGCAGGAAGGCAAGGTCTCTGAAATCAATCTGCCCAGGCAATCTCGAGTGATGTTTATTGGCACTCGAACACACTTGAAATTGAAAATATTTGATCCACATATCTGGACCGAAAAATTTTTTGATGAATTTTTAAGAGGAACCAAAACTGACAAAGAACGTTTGAGGTTGTTTCGACTCCTGGCTGCATTTTTTTATTAAGCCCACGAACGTAAGATAACGTTTAATAAAAATTGGCAAAGACACCTCCGTGTAACAAAAGATGAACGTGGACAAACCATCATATATATATGCGATAAATTACATCACTTAGGAACAACAAAGGAAAGGATTTGCATCGATGCCCGACAGTGGACGACAAAGAAAACAAATTAAAATGTTTATGACCTCTGTTTCCTCATGGAAAAAGGGACGGAAGAAATGAAAATGGTCCACTGTCTGCTTCGTAAGATGTTGCATAAAGCGTTATTTGGGGACCCGAATTTGATTCCAAGTGCCAGGTAACTCCATAGAGTCCTCTACATATAACTCATGGTACATAATATAGATAATTCAGGTGTCTGTTGGTGTTGTACTCTTTTATGTTGTTGTTATTCTTTGATATAGCTTGGTATAAAATTTCATAGGAAAATGAGAGAGAAAGAAAAGAAAAGAGTGATGAAAGAATAATAAGAAATTTTAAAAATATAAAAAAGAGCTTAACGACGATGAATAATGAACAATAATAAAAAAAACAAAGAACAAAAGGAAATTAGGAAAAAAGAAGGCCAGTGAGAATAACAAAAATAGTGAGAAAGGAAAATCAGATATAGATTGAGAAACAGAAATTTAAAAGGGCAAAAATATCGACTGAGAAAATGAAAAATGGAAAAACTGAAAACTAGAAGTGAATTGAACAAAAACAAAGAGAAGGAAATGGGTAGAAAATAATAGAATAACAGACAAAAATATGAGAGGAAAAATGATGAAACTATGAGAAAAAAACAAGAGATTATAGGAAAGAAAGGAAGGAAAAGGAGTTGACAATTAATTTATTTAAGAGCGATTCACACTACCCAACACTAGTACTACATGTTTACTACAAAACTAGTACTACATGTTTACTACAACACTAGTACTACATGTTTACTACAACACTAGTATTACATGTTTACTACAACACTAGTACTACATGTTTACTACAACACTAGTATTACATGTTTACTACAACACTAGCATTACATGTTTACTACAAAACTAGTACTACATGTTTACTACAAAACTAGTACTACATGCTTACTACAACAATAGTACTACATGTTTACTACAACACTAGTATTGCATGTTCACTACAACACTAGGACTACATGTTTACTACAACACTAGTACTACATGTTTACTACAACACTAGTATCACATGTTCACTACAAAACTAGTACTCATTATTTACTACAACACTGCTATTACATGTTCACTACAACACTAGTACTACATGTTTACTACAACACTAGTAATTTCATGTTCACTACAACACTAGTACTACATGTTTACTACAACACTAGTACTACATGTTCACTACAATTCTAGTATTTCAGGTTCACTACAACACTAGTACTACATGTTCATTACAACACTAGTACTACATGTTCACTACAATTCTAGCATTTCATGTTCACTACAACAGTAGTACTACATGTTTACTACAACACTAGTACTACATGTTCAGTACAACACTACTACTACACGTTTACTACAACACTAGTATTACATGTTCGCTACAACACAAGTATTACATGTTTACTACAACACTAGTACTACATGTTCACTAAAATTCTACTATTTCATGTTCACTACAAAACTAGTACTACATGTTCACTACAACACTAGCACTATATGTTCACTACAATTCTAGTATTTCATGTTCACTACAACACTAGTACTACATGTTCACCACAGCACTAGTAGGTACTACATGTTCGCTACAACACTAGTACTACATGTTCGCTACAACACTAGTACTAAATGTTCACCACAGCACTAGTAGGTACTACATGTTCGCTACAACACCCAGCTACACTGCTTGTGTACCATGTACTGTATGTTGTCAGAGGAAATTGTTCCTACCTGGCTCTAATGTTCAGTATGAATTTATCGTATATTTATATCCTGATTCTATTTTTAATGAGCATTGTTTGTAAAGTATCAAACACGATAAATATGGTTACTGTACCGCGAGTAATTTCGTTTTTTGTATTCTGACGATTGTATTCTGGAGTGTTTTGTTTCTCCAGCAAAAAAAATTACACGGGGAAAAGTTAGTTCTGGAGTAAGAACTACAAGTGATTAGCTCTAGAACCGATACTGTGTTACACCGGAGTATATCCTGGTTGAGGAGTTTCTTGAGGGGCCCATCTGAGCCCGAGCCACGTCCTGCGGCTTGTGACTCCGGCTTGAGGCATGTGCCAGTCGTAGGCCAATACCAATCTTATAGATGCCTGACAGAGGAGGTGAAGCAACTACGACGCTTAAAGGAGCAAGCTATGAAGGAGTCTTTGGCCTTAGAGTCGTTATTCGACAAGTGCTGTACAACTTTCTTAGTAATAATTGTTCTGTTAGTAATTCTAGTATTGTACAGCCAGCTAAAATACCGGTATAGACGATCCAAGAGTGTGTCTGAAGACATTATGCAAGGGCTTGTGCTGTCTGAAGACATTTTGCAGGAAGGCAAGGTCTCTGAAATCAATCTGCCCAGGCAATCTCGAGTGATGTTTATTGGCACTCGAACACACTTGAAATTGAAAATATTTGATCCACATATCTGGACCGAAAAATTTTTTGATGAATTTTTAAGAGGAACCAAAACTGACAAAGAACGTTTGAGGTTGTTTCGACTCCTGGCTGCATTTTTTTATTAAGCCCACGAACGTAAGATAACGTTTAATAAAAATTGGCAAAGACACCTCCGTGTAACAAAAGATGAAAGTGGACAAACCATCATATATATATGCGATAAATTACATCACTTAGGAACAACAAAGGAAAGGATTTGCATCGATGCCCGACAGTGGACGACAAAGAAAACAAATTAAAATGTTTATGACCTCTGTTTCCTCATGGAAAAAGGGACGGAAGAAATGAAAATGGTCCACTGTCTGCTTCGCAAGATGTTGCATAAAGCGTTATTTGGGGACCCGAATTTGATTCCAAGTGCCAGGTAACTCCATAGAGTCCTCTACATATAACTCATGGTACATAATATAGATAATTCAGGTGTCTGTTGGTGTTGTACTCTTTTATGTTGTTGTTATTCTTTGATATAGCTTGGTATAAAATTTCATAGGAAAATGAGAGAGAAAGAAAAGAAAAGAGTGATGAAAGAATAATAAGAAATTTTAAAAATATAAAAAAGAGCTCAACGACGATGAATAATGAACAACAATAAAAAAAACAAAGAACAAAAGGAAATTAGGAAAAAAGAAGGCCAGTGAGAATAACAAAAATAGTGAGAAAGGAAAATCAGATATAGATTGAGAAACAGAAATTTAAAAGGGCAAAAATATCGACTGAGAGAATGAAAAATGGAAAAACTGAAAACTAGAAGTGAGTTGAACAAAAACAAAGAGAAGGAAATGGGTAGAAAATAATAGAATAACAGACAACAATATGAGAGGAAAAATGATGAAACTATGAGAAAAAAACAAGAGATTATAGGAAAGAAAGGAAGGAAAAGGAGTTGACAATTAATTTATTAAAGATCGATTCACACTACCCAACACTAGTACTACATGTTTACTACAAAACTAGTACTACATGTTTACTACAACACTAGTACTACATGTTTACTACAACACTAGTATTACATGTTTACTACAACACTAGTACTACATGTTTACTACAACACTAGTATTACATGTTTACTACAACACTAGTATTACATGTTTACTACAAAACTAGTACTACATGTTTACTACAAAACTAGTACTGCATGCTTACTACAACAATAGTACTA
This sequence comes from Homarus gammarus, assembly GCA_958450375.1. NCBI lineage: Eukaryota > Metazoa > Arthropoda > Malacostraca > Decapoda > Nephropidae > Homarus > Homarus gammarus. The sequence continues at coordinate 801,612 of CAUDMG010001560.1, read as the reverse complement.
CATGTTTACTACAACACTAGTATTGCATGTTCACTACAACACTAGGACTACATGTTTACTACAACACTAGTACTACATGTTTACTACAACACTAGTATCACATGTTCACTACAACACTAGTACTCATTATTTACTACAACACTGCTATTACATGTTCACTACAACACTAGTACTACATGTTTACTACAACACTAGTAATTACATGTTCACTACAACACTAGTACTACATGCTTACTACAACACTAGTACTACATGTTCACTACAATTCTAGTATTTCAGGTTCACTACAACACTAGTACTACATGTTCATTACAACACTAGTACTACATGTTCACTACAATTCTAGCATTTATGTTCACTACAACAGTAGTACTACATGTTTACTACAACACTAGTACTACATGTTCACTATAACACTACTACTACACGTTTACTACAACACTAGTATTACATGTTCGCTACAACACAAGTACATAAGAACATAAGAACATAAGAATGGAGGAAACTGCAGCGGGCCTATTGGCCCATACTGGGCAGTCCCGTTTACACCCAACCCCTATTGCTCATATGAGCATCCAACCCATGTTTGAAGCAATTCAGCGTATTCGAGTTAATGATGATATTTGGTAACTTGTTCCATTCATCCACTACTCTGTTTCCAAACCAGTGTTTACCTATTTCGCGCCTAAATCTAAATTTGTCCAATTTAAAACCATTGTTACGAGTTCGATCCTGGTTGGATAATTTGAGTACCTTTGTAATGTCCCCTTTGTTTAGCCCTGCCTTCCATTTATACACCTCTATCAGGTCGCCCCTCGCTCTACGTCTCTCAAGGGAGTGCAAATTAAGATGCTTTAACCTGTCTCTATACTCAAGGTTCCTGATACCCGGGATTAGTCTTGTCATTCTCCTCTGAATTCTTTCCAAGGATTCTATATCCATTCTGTAATACGGTGACCAGAACTGGACTGCGTAATCCAGGTGTGGTCTCACAAGAGCAAGATACAGTTTTAGGATGACCTCGCTAGTCTTGTAACTAACACTCCTTTGTATGAACCCAAGTACTTTATTAGCCTTGTTACGAGCAAAAACACATTGTTTACTTGGCTTAAGGTTCCTACTTATCATTACTCCTAAATCTCTCTCGCAGTCGGATTTCTCTATGGCATCGTTGTTCATCTGGTATCTGGTTTCCCTGTTTACATTTCCTATACTGAGTACTTTACATTTGTCAATGTTGAATTTCATCTGCCATTTTTCAGACCATTCGAAAAATTTGTTTAGATCCTCCTGTAGTTTTGCCGAGTCCTCGTCAGATTTGATAACACGTCCTATTTTAGTATCATCAGCAAATTTACTTATGTTGCTGTCTATGCCGATATCTATGTCGTTTATGTATATAATAAACAATAATGGTCCAAGTACTGAGCCTTGGGGAACTCCACTTGTGACGTTGCTCCAATGGGACTTAGTGCCGTTAATGCTCACTCGCTGTTTCCTGTCCTGTAACCACGCCCTAATCCATTTAAGGATGTCACCTTTGATGCCATGAGCTTCTACCTTTCTAATTAGTCTTTCGTGGGGTACTCTGTCGAAGGCTTTGCTAAAGTCGAGATATACCACATCATAATTGTGCCCCTCGTCCACTGATTCGAAAACTGATGAAAAGAATGTTAATAGATTAGTTAGGCAAGAACGTCCGCTTGTGAAGCCATGCTGGGAATCATTGATCAATCTGTGCTTCTCCAGGTGATTTCGAATAGAGTTTGAAATGATTGCTTCCAGTAATTTGCCTACTATTGATGTTAGACTGATTGGGCGGTAGTTAGAGGATAGTGATCTATCCCCCTTCTTGAAGATCGGTATTACATTCGCTATCCTCCAGGATTCTGGTACTACACCTGTTTTTAAGGACATGTTAAACAACTTTGCTAAGGGCATACTAAGCTCTTCCTTACATTCCTTTAATACTCTGGCAAATATCTCATCGGGACCAGGTGACTTATTAGGCTTTAGTTTGTCTATTTGCTTACTAACATCGTTACTAGTCACTACTATCTCACTTAATTTGTTTTCTTCACTATCTCTGAATAGAGTCGGTGCCTCTGGTATCATGTTTAAATTTTCGCTGGTGAAAACTGTTGAAAAATATTTATTCAAGTTATTGCTCATTTCTCCGTCGTTATCAGTGAGCTCGCCGGAGTCTGACCATATTGGTCCAATATTTTCTCGTGTTTTAGTTTGGTACATTTGGTAGAATCCTTTGGGGTTTGTCTTTGCCTCCCTTGCTATCCTTACCTCATTATTCCTCTTTGCTTTCCTTATCTCGGTTTTAACCCTACTCGCCAATACCCTATAATAGTCCCGGAGGTGAATTTCGCCACGATTTATCCTTCTACCTATAGCCTTCCTTTGGCCAATGATGTTCTTTAAATAATTATTTATCCATTTAGGGTCATTGTTGTTTGATCTGAGTTTTTTGTATGGTATGTTCTGCCTTTGTGCATTAAGTAACTCACTATTTAAATTGTCGTGGAACTCGGCAATCTCAGATCTCGTTATCAGGTCGGTGTCATCTGTCAGGTTCACGGCCAAGCGCGACACCCCCTCTCTCAGCTGCCTCTTTAAACTGTCAAAGTTTGCCCTTCTGAAATCTGGTACTTTAGTGGAATTTTCCTTACGTCTGCCCTGAAAATCTAACTGGAATCGAATTTCTTTGTGATCGCTGTTTGCAAGTTCGTTCCCTACCTCGACATTGCTAATGAGGTTTTCTCTGTTTGACAAAACTAAATCCAATATATTATTACCCCGTGTGGGTTCGGTTATATGTTGACTTAGGAAACAGTCCTGGATCGTCTCGAGAAAATCCTCTGATTCTGAGTTTCCCGTAAGGTCGGTCCAATCTATTTGGCCAAGGTTAAAGTCGCCTACTATACAGACTTTGTTGTGTATGGAAGCCCTGCTCATTTCATCCCAGATAAGTCGCTCATTGACTCTGTCAAGATTGGGGGGTCTATATATTACTCCTGTGATTAATTTTTCCCGACCGTCGCTTAATTCTATCCAAATTGTTTCTGTATTCCTCTCAGTTTTTATTTCCTTATTTATTTCACACTTCAGATTATCCCTAACATAGATTGCTACTCCGCCTCCTTTCCTGGTCTGCCTATCGGTATGGAACAGTTTGTAACCCGCAATTTGGTATTCGACTGGTAATTCACGTGTGTCTAGGTTGATCCATGTTTCAGTGAATGCAATTATATCGATTTCTTCGGTACATACCAAGGCCCTAATATCATCCATTTTGTTTCTCATACTTCTACTGTTCGCGTAATATACATTTAAGTTAGTCGTGTTCTGAGTCCTTCCCTTACCGCGTTTAGTTTTAAACTCCCTGTCTAATTTAGTTATGTCATCATTCCTAACACTATTTCCCTGTAATCTTTCGCCTTGTTTACCCGCTCCCACTGCAGTCTCCTCCACCCCCGTGCCCCTATGTTCCCTTAGCAGTTTAAAGACTTCGATATCTTTTGAACTGCCCCCTCTAGAGCCCCAGCCAGGGTTGCTACTCCATCCCTAGACAGGTGCACCCCATCCCTAGCATAAAGGTCCCTTCTGCCATAGAAGTACTACATGTTTACTACAACACTAGTACTACATGGTCACTAAAATTCTACTATTTCATGTTCACTACAAAACTAGTACTACATGTTCACTACAACACTAGCACTACATGTTCACTACAATTCTAGTATTTCATGTTCACTACAACACTAGTACTACATGTTCACCACAGCACTAGTAGGTACTACATGTTCGCTACAACACTAGTACTACATGTTCGCTACAACACTAGTACTACATGTTCACCACAGCACTAGTAGGTACTACATGTTCGCTACAACACCCAGCTACACTGCTTGTGTACCATGTACTGTATGTTGTCAGAGGAAATTGTTCCTACCTGGCTCTAATGTTCAGTATGAATTTATCGTATATTTATATCCTGATTCTATTTTTAATGAGCATTGTTTGTAAAGTATCAAACACGATAAATATGGTTACTGTACCGCGAGTAATTTCGTTTTTTTGTATTCTGACGATTGTATTCTGGAGTGTTTTGTTTCTCCAGCAAAAAAAATTACACGGGGAAAAGTTAGTTCTGGAGTAAGAACTACAAGTGATTAGCTCTAGAACCGATACTGTGTTACACCGGAGTATATCCTGGTTGAGGAGTTTCTTGAGGGGCCCATCTGAGCCCGAGCCCCGTCCTGCGGCTTGTGACTCCGGCTTGAGGCATGTGCCAGTCGTAGGCCAATACCAATCTTATAGATGCCTGACAGAGGAGGTGAAGCAACTACGACGCTTAAAGGAGCAAGCTATGAAGGAGTCTTTGGCCTTAGAGTCGTTATTCGACAAGTGCTATACAACTTTCTTAGTAATAATTGTTCTGTTAGTAATTCTACTATTGTACAGCCAGCTAAAATACCGGTATAGACGATCCAAGAGTGTGTCTGAAGACATTATGCAAGGGCTTGTGCTGTCTGAAGACATTTTGCAGGAAGGCAAGGTCTCTGAAATCAATCTGCCCAGGCAATCTCGAGTGATGTTTATTGGCACTCGAACACACTTGAAATTGAAAATATTTGATCCACATATCTGGACCGAAAAATTTTTTGATGAATTTTTAAGAGGAACCAAAACTGACAAAGAACGTTTGAGGTTGTTTCGACTCCTGGCTGCATTTTTTTATTAAGCCCACGAACGTAAGATAACGTTTAATAAAAATTGGCAAAGACACCTCCGTGTAACAAAAGATGAACGTGGACAAACCATCATATATATATGCGATAAATTACATCACTTAGGAACAACAAAGGAAAGGATTTGCATCGATGCCCGACAGTGGACGACAAAGAAAACAAATTAAAATGTTTATGACCTCTGTTTCCTCCTAGAAAAAGGGACGGAAGAAATGAAAATGGTCCACTGTCTGCTTCGTAAGATGTTGCATAAAGCGTTATTTGGGGACCCGAATTTGATTCCAAGTGCCAGGTAACTCCATAGAGTCCTCTACATATAACTCATGGTACATAATATAGATAATTCAGGTGTCTGTTGGTGTTGTACTCTTTTATGTTGCTGTTGTTCTTTGATATAGCTTGGTATAAAATTTCATAGGAAATTGAGAGAGAAAGAAAAGAAAAGAGTGATGAAAGAATAATAAGAAATTTTAAAAATACAAACAAGAGCTTAACGACGGTGAATAATGAACGATAATAAAAAAAAACAAAGAACAAAAGGAAATAAGGAAAAAAGAAGGCCAGTGAGAATAACAAAAATAGTGAGAAAGGAAAATCAGATATAGATTGAGAAACAGAAATTTAAAAGGGCAAAAATATCGACTGAGAAAATGAAAAATGGAAAAACTGAAAACTAGAAGTGAATTGAACAAAAACAAAGACGAAGGAAATGGGTAGAAAATAATAGAGTAACAGACAAAAATATGAGAGGAAAAATGATGAAACTATGAGAAAAAAACAAGAGATTATAGGAAAAAAAGGAAGGAAAAGGATTGACAATTAATTTATTAAAGATCGATTCACACTACCCAACACTAGTACTACATGTTTACTACAACACTAGTACTACATGTTTACTACAACACTAGTACTACATGTTTACTACAACACTAGTATTACATGTTCACTACAACACTACGACTACCTGTTTATTACAACACTGGTACTGCATGTTTACTACAACACTAGTATTACATGTTCACTACAACACTAGGACTACATGTTTACTACAACACTAGTATTACATGTTCACTACAACTCTACGACTACCTGTTTATTACAACACTAGTACTACATGTTTACTACAACACTAGTATTACATGTTTACTACAACAGGAGTACTACATGTTTACCACAACACTAGTATTACATGTTCACTACAACACTAGTACTACATGTTTACTACAACACTAGTACTACATGTTCACTACAATTCTAGTATTTCATGTTCACTACAACACTAATACTACATGTTCACAACAACACTAGTACTACATGTTCACTACAACACTAGTACTACATGTTCACTACAATTCTAGTATTTCATGTTCAGTACAACACTAGTACTACATATTCACCACAGCACTAGTAGGTACTACATGTTCGCTACAACACCCATCTACACTGCTTGTGTACCATGTACTTTATGTTGTCAGAGGAAATTGTTCCTACCTGGCTCTAATGTTCGGTATGAATTTACCGTATATTTATACCCTGATTCTATTTTTAATGAGCATTGTTTGTAAAGCATTAAACACGATAAATATGGTTACTGTACCGCGAGTAATTTCGTTTTTTTGTATTCTGACGATTGTATTCTGGAGTGTTTTGTTTTTCCAGCAATAAAAATTACACGGGGAAAAGTTAGTTCTGGAGTAAGAACTATAAGAGATTAGCTCTAGAACCGATACTGTGTTACACCGGAGTATATCCTGGTTGAGGAGTTTCTTGACGGGCCCATCTGAGCCAGAGCCCCGTCCTGCGGCTTGTGACTCCCACTTAAGGCATGTGCCAGTCGTAGGCCAATACCAATCTTATAGATGCCTGACAGAGGAGGTGAAGCAACTACGACGCTTAAAGGAGCAAGCCATGAAGGAATCTTTGAACTTAGAGTCGTTATTCGACAAGTGCTGTACAACTTTCTTAGTAATAATTGTTCTGTTAGTAATTCTACTATTGTACAGCCAGCTAATATACCGGTATAGACGATCCAAGAGTGTGTCTGAAGACATTATGCAAGGGCTTGTGCTGTCTGAAGACATTTTGCAGGAAGGCAAGGTCTCTGAAATCAATCTGCCCAGGCAATCTCGAGTGATGTTTATTGGCACTCGAACACACTTGAAATTGAAAATATTTGATCCACATATCTGGACCGAAAAATTTTTTGATGAATTTTTAAGAGGAACCAAAACTGACAAAGAACGTTTGAGGTTGTTTCGACTCCTGGCTGCATTTTTTTATTAAGCCCACGAACGTAAGATAACGTTTAATAAAAATTGGCAAAGACACCTCCGTGTAACAAAAGATGAAAGTGGACAAACCATCATATATATATGCGATAAATTACATCACTTAGGAACAACAAAGGAAAGGATTTGCATCGATGCCCGACAGTGGACGACAAAGAAAACAAATTAAAATGTTTATGACCTCTGTTTCCTCATGGAAAAAGGGACGGAAGAAATGAAAATGGTCCACTGTCTGCTTCGCAAGATGTTGCATAAAGCGTTATTTGGGGACCCGAATTTGATTCCAAGTGCCAGGTAACTCCATAGAGTCCTCTACATATAACTCATGGTACATAATATAGATAATTCAGGTGTCTGTTGGTGTTGTACTCTTTTATGTTGTTGTTATTCTTTGATATAGCTTGGTATAAAATTTCATAGGAAAATGAGAGAGAAAGAAAAGAAAAGAGTGATGAAAGAATAATAAGAAATTTTAAAAATAAAAAAAAGAGCTTAACGACGATGAATAATGAACAATAATAAAAAAAAAGAACAAAAGGAAGTAAGGAAAAAAGAAGGCCAGTGAGAATAACAAAAATAGTGAGAAAGGAAAATCAGATATAGATTGAGAAACAGAAATTTAAAATGGCAAAAATATCGACTGAGAAAATGAAAAATGGAAAAACTGAAAACTAGAAGTGAATTGAACAAAAACAAAGAGAAGGAAATGGGTAGAAAATAATAGAATAACAGACAAAAATATGAGAGGAAAAATGATGAAACTATGAGAAAAAAACAAGAGATTATAGGAAAAAAAGGAAGGAAAAGGAGTTGACAATTAATTTATTAAAGATCGATTCACACTACCCAACACTAGTACTACATGTTTACTACAAAACTAGTACTACATGCTTACTACAACACTAGTACTACATGTTTACTACAACACTAGTATTACATGTTCACTACAACACTAGGACTACATGATTACTACAACACTAGCACTACATGTTTACTACAACACTAGTATCACATGTTCACTACAACACTAGTACTCATTATTTACTACAACACTACTATTACATGTTCACTACAACACTAGTACTACATGTTTACTACAACACTAGTACTACATGTTCACTACAACACTAGTACTACATGTTTACTACAACACTAGTACTACATGTTCACTGCAATTCTAGTATTTCAGGTTCACTACAACACTAGTACTACATGTTCATTACAACACTAGTACTACATGATCACTACAGTTCTAGCATTTCATGTTCACTACAACACTAATACTACATGTTTAACACAACACTAGTACTACATGTTCACTACAACACTACTACTGCATGTTTACTACAACACTAGTATTTCATGTTCGCTACAACACAAGTACTACATGTTTACTACAACACTAGTACTACATGTTCACTACAATTCTACTATTTCATGTTCACTACAAAACTAGTACTACATGTTCACTACAACACTAGCACTACATGTTCACTACAATTCTAGTATTTCATGTTCACTACAACACTAGTACTACATGTTCACCACAGCACTAGTAGGTACTACATGTTCGCTACAACACTAGTACTACATGTTCGCTACAACACAAGTACTACATATTCACCACAGCACTAGTAGGTACTACATGTTCGCTACAACACCCAGCTACACTGCTTGTGTACCATGTACTTTATGTTGTCAGAGGAAATTGTTCCTACCTGGCTCTAATGTTCAGTATGAATTTATCGTATATTTATACCCTGATTCTATTTTTAATGAGCATTGTTTGTAAAGTATCAAACACGATAAATATGGTTACTGTACCGCGAGTAATTTCGTTTTTTTGTATTCTGACGATTGTATTCTGGAGTGTTTTGTTTCTCCAGCAAAAAAAATTACACGGGGAAAAGTTAGTTCTGGAGTAAGAACTACAAGTGATTAGCTCTAGAACCGATACTGTGTTACACCGGAGTATATCCTGGTTGAGGAGTTTCTTGAGGGGCCCATCTGAGCCCGAGCCCCGTCCTGCGGCTTGTGACTCCGACTTGAGGCATGTGCCAGTCGTAGGCCAATACCAATCTTATAGATGCCTGACAGAGGAGGTGAAGCAACTACGACGCTTAAAGGAGCAAGCCATGAAGGAGTCTTTGGCCTTAGAGTCGTTATTCGACAAGTGCTGTACAACTTTCTTAGTAATAATTGTTCTGTTAGTAATTCTACTATTGTACAGCCAGCTAAAATACCGGTATAGACGATCCAAGAGTGTGTCTGAAGACATTATGCAAGGGCTTGTGCTGTCTGAAGACATTTTGCAGGAAGGCAAGGTCTCTGAAATCAATCTGCCCAGGCAATCTCGAGTGATGTTTATTGGCACTCGAACACACTTGAAATTGAAAATATTTGATCCACATATCTGGACCGAAAAATTTTTTGATGAATTTTTAAGAGGAACCAAAACTGACAAAGAACGTTTGAGGTTGTTTCGACTCCTGGCTGCATTTTTTTATTAAGCCCATGAACGTAAGATAACGTTTAATAAAAATTGGCAAAGACACCTCCGTGTAACAAAAGATGAACGTGGACAAACCATCATATATATATGCGATAAATTACATCACTTAGGAACAACAAAGGAAAGGATTTGCATCGATGCCCGACAGTGGACGACAAAGAAAACAAATTAAAATGTTTATGACCTCTGTTTCCTCCTAGAAAAAGGGACGGAAGAAATGAAAATGGTCCACTGTCTGCTTCGTAAGATGTTGCATAAAGCGTTATTTGGGGACCCGAATTTGATTCCAAGTGCCAGGTAACTCCATAGAGTCCTCTACATATAACTCATGGTACATAATATAGATAATTCAGGTGTCTGTTGGTGTTGTACTCTTTTATGTTGTTGTTGTTCTTTGATATAGCTTGGTATAAAATTTCATAGGAAATTGAGAGAGAAAGAAAAGAAAAGAGTGATGAAAGAATAATAAGAAATTTTAAAAATACAAACAAGAGCTTAACGACGAGAGATGTTGCTGGTCCGGTAGCCGAGTGTAGAGTGACCTCCCCGATTATGATGTTGATGAGGATAATAAATAAAGTGGCAAATGACTTTGCACCGGAAAAGGAGAGGAAAGAGAGAAGTAAAACATAGAAACGGGAAGAAAAGTAGGAGGGGTAGATAGCACGTGGGCTGTCCACCTAGCCGAGACGAGTTGATATGTTGGGGTGGTGGCCGCATGCAGCACACGCCCGCCCGCCCAAGGGAGGAAGGTGTATACTGCCAGACTGGGGGTCACTAATGCTAAGAGGGAATACTTAACTCTAATCTTAATTTCTAAGGGTCGCTGCCACCAGACCCCTTTTGGACAGCATGTAGCTCGTTAGGTAGCGTGCAGAGTGGACTAGGCATTGGGTTAGGATTTCCATTGATCAGATCGATAAGGGGAAAGAAGGGTGAAACCATAACATGTCTTAATTAATTTATTCCTTATGAAACATACTGGTAAAAAACATACAAATGAATTGGTCTTCCTCAGAAGAACAACGAAAATGTTGGTTACCCAGATGGGCACCAGACGTCTTACATTAATGGCGTGTCATCCACATACTTATTGCATAACAATCTGTGACCACCTTACCTCGGTCATTCCTTCTTACACTACCCTGTAGGGTTTTGTGATATTATGTTGTCTAGCACTCAGGATGGATGGAAACTCTAAGGTGGTGGTTTTCTTATATAATATTATATGGTAGACAGTCTGGTGCTGGAGATGCCGTGTGGTGAGGAGCTGCTCAGTAGGCACGTTCGGTGAGTAGCGTGTTGAAGGAGGTAGATGTGCAGGAGCTTCGTTAGAGAAGATGTTGCCTGTTGCTGGCCTCCTGGTTGAATGAAAGCTGGACAGCGAGGAGCTTGCTTGGAGGTGTTGCGTGTTCAGGAACGTAGAGTAGAATAAGAGAGCTGGTTGGTGAGGACGCTCAGAGAAGGACAGCTGGTGGGTCGCCATGCTCGCCGGCGGGAGAGAGGACCACCAAGCAGGCAGAGGAGAAGCGAGGGCCGCCAGGCAGCGGCGGAGGAGGAGGTGTTGCGTGTTCAGGAACCGAGGCCAGAATGAATCTTAATGTTGTTGTTGTTGTTGAGATTGTCGGACAGTAGTCCGACACGGGCCTTTGCCTATAGGCGGCCCGTTTGGTGGTTCCGGCTGGAGCTCCAGGAGCAGCCAGACCGGATTGGGATTAGAGGTGGTCCCACCTGCAGATTGGAAGGATACTGCAGGTTGCAAGTGTGAGCGGACCCCCGATCAGTGGAAGCTTACCACCAACCCCCACTCTTGGACGTTGTCAGTTTCGGAGTGGCGCGCCCCCCGAACTGTTTTCCGCACTTGCTGGGAGAGGATGCTTTCTAAGCTATCTGGGTGGTGGGTATCGTGTGATGACCCGGAGTAGGTGGTGAATGTGGTCTGTATGGGCCTTTCGGGTTAGAGTGGCCGCTGGTGTTGTGTGTGTTTCTTGGGGGATTTGAGTTCTGTTTCGGAGGCTTTGTGTGACAGAGCTTATATACACAGCAGCCGGAAGTAAAACCCGTGGGAACTCGCCGGTTTCTCGACTCCGTTGCTAGGGAAGACGTAGCAGGTGGCTGGTTGCTAGGATACTGTGGCATCTGGTGACGGGGATACGCAGTTGTAGGGGAGACGTCCACTGCAACCCCTTAACACATCAGACTGCTCCACCTGTATGGAATATAGCACCGTCGGTTATCATACATAGTAGCACCCTCTCAACACACCCGTTACCCTCCACACCTGCAGGTATGGGACTCCTTGTAATTTCTAGGTATACCTAACAGGCACCTCATTCGCACACCTCCCTTGGTGGGTAGAGACGAGGGCTACACTAAGAGACATACCAGTACTATTTCTACGCCTGGTATTATAGGTCGCTCCAAGTGACAACCGCGGAGTTTCTCAAGCGTTTCCTTATTTGTTCTACTCATTTGGGGTGGTGTGCTCGGGATCCACAGGTTCACAGTGGAAGTGCTTGACCACTGCGGTGTGGCCTTCACAGTGAGGTCATGGCTGACGCCCGGTAGGCGCTCAGAATGCGTCGTCCTGTATTGGGAGAAGTCGAGGCATCACTGAGAATTTTTTTTTTTTTTTTTTTTTACGGGAATTAGCCCACCAGGGCACAGGTCAAACGACCCACAACAGAGCCTGGGGGCGAAAAAAAAGAACGGAAAGAAATTGAAAATATAGAAAAAAAGGTTATACTGTATTAATCTACACCACAAAGATGCCGGAAAACCAGCTTTTTAAAGTGAGACAGATTGTAAGAGCATGGAAACACAGAAGAAGGCAGAGCATTCCACAGTTTGGCTGTGTGAGGAAAGAAGGAGGTACTATAACGGGTTATTCTCGTGTGACCGACATCCACAGAGAAATGGTGGGCACCGTGGGCAAGACGTGTGTTACGAACCCACGGCCTTGCCAGCGGTACACAGGATGCCAAATCCACTGAACATTGCCCGTTAAAGTACCTGTAAAAGAGAGAGAGTGAAGCAACATTGCGGCGAAGAGAAAGGGGAGAGAGATTGTCGACTAAAGGAGGAGAGTTAATAAGACGAAATGCCTTTGATTCCACCCTATCTAATAGTTGGACAGAAGAAGAGCCACCCCAGATATAAGAGCAGTACTCCAAGTTAGGACGAATGAATCCCTTATATACTTGGAGGAACTGCTCAGGAGTGAAGTAGCTGCGGCATCTGTACAGCATTCCCAACTTTCGGGAAGCAGCTTTAGTTATACTAAGGATGTGTGATTTCCAGGACATATTGGAGGAAATGGTGAGGCCTAACATATTTATTTCAGAATTTGGGAGGATGATAGCGTCTTGAAATGTAATTGGTGGGAGATCGTGTAATTGGTAAATATTGAGTTTTGTTACTATTGAACTTAACCAAGTTTGTATCTCCCCATTCAGAGATGCTGCACAGATCCGCGTTGATAGAAGTAATGATATCAGTTCTAGAAACAGATCTAGTTTGAGAGTTAGGAGGAAGGGGAAAATGTGAGGAAGAGTGAAGAGTAGAATCATCGGCGTAAGAATGGATAGAATTAGTTGTAGTGTGAAGTAAATCATTGATAAAAAGAAGAAAGAGAGTTGGTGAAAGAACAGAACCCTGTGGGACGCCACTATTGGTAGAGAAAGAGCGAGAAATCGATCCCTCGACAACAACTGCCATGGATCGATTCTCAAGGAAGCTAGAGATGAGAGAACAAAGTGGGGGAGAGAAACCAAAAGAGGGAAGTTTAGATAGCAAAGACTTGTGCCATACCCTGTCAAATGCTTTGGAGATGTCGAGGACCACGACAAAAGTTTCCCCATAATCCCTAAGAGAGGATGACCAAAGATGGGTGCAATAGGAGAGCAGATCACCAGTCGATCTCGCCTGGCGAAAGCCATACTGGTGATCCGACAAAAGAGAAAGGCGTTCAAGGTGACGGAGAAAATAGGAGTTCAAGATAGTTTCGAAAATCTTAGAGAGGGATGAAGTTAGGGCAATGGGGCGATAGTTAGAGGGATTAGAATGGTCACCCTTCTTCGGGATGGGCTGAACCAAGGCATGCTTCCAAGAAGAAGGAAAAGTTTTGGTTTTGAGGCAAAGGCGAAAGAGGAGAGCAAGCACAGGGGCCAGGGCTTCAGCACACTCCCTCAGAACACGAGGGGGTATTCCGTCCTGTCCATGCGCCTTACTCACATCCAACCTGGATAACACACCGGCAACCCTGCGAGTGGAGATTATAGGAAAGTGCACAGGTTCAGTAGGAGGTGCAGGGGTAGGAGGGGTAGAGTGGGAATCATCTAAGGTGGAATTAGAGGAGAATACGGTGCCAAAGAGGTTGGCTTTCTTAGGGGGAGAGTTGGCTATAGAGTTATTGGGACGGAAGAGGGGAGGAAAAGAAGGCGTGCAGAAGTTGTTACAGATGTTTTTAGCTAAGGACCATAAGGATTTACTAGAGGAAGAATTAGTCAGGACAGCAGTCTTTCTTTTAATAAAATTCCGCTTGGCCCTACGAAGAATAGCCTTACAAAGATTCCTAGAAGTAATGAAAGAGGTGTGGGTAATAGGAGAAGGAGATAGTTTCATAGCTCGATATGCCCTATCTCTCACCCTGCAAGCAAGAGAGCAGGAGCGATCAAACCATGATTGCAATGTGAAAGTTTTGGTAGAAGATGGGATAAATGCACTCAAACCGCCCTGTATAACCCCAGCAATGCTGTCAGCACATACTGAGGCATCCCGAGTGGAAAAGCAACATTCATCCCAAGGAAAGTCGGTGAAGAATTCTCGCAAGGATTGCCAGCTTGCCCTCCGATAGTGCCATAGTTAACGTTTAGAGGTGGGTGGGGGAGGTGGTCGTGCCCAGTTTGATTTAATAGAAATAAGGTTGTGATCAGAAGACCCAAAGGGTGCAAAAATTGAGTATGAATAGTGTGAGGGGTTAGAGGTAAAACAAAGATCAAGAATGTTGATCGTGTCGATCAGGAACGCGTGTAGGGTGTTTGATTATTTGTTCCAAATCATTAAGTAAGGAAAAAGAGAGTGCCTCAGCTCCAGCTGGGTCATCCCTTGCAGAGCCAAGCCACTCTCTGTGATGTACATTGAAATCCCCTAGGTAGAGGATCTCGGTGTAGGGGTGCGTGGAAAGCAACGGCTCATGGCAAGAAGTGAGATAGTCAAAGAGTTCGAAAAAGTTGGTGAGTTGGGAGAACAGTATAGGAAACAAAGAAAAATAGTCACAGTACGTAGAGATATTTTGAGACAGATGACATCATAAAGGGGAGATTCAAGATCCGTGAGTCGGGCTATAGGTGTACGTGTATTGCAGTAGGCGCATACACCTCCCTTAGAACGGAAGTAGGTATAAAGGTTGTAGTTAGAGACTTGAAAAGGTTTGGGTGAAGCTGCTTTGGTCAGTTGAAATTCGGAGAGTAGTAAGAGATCGGGGGAAGAGGTCAATACTGCCGGAGGGGCTTTCGTCACCACACATTAGTACACTATGACTTCACTTTATGACATCAGGCAAGGTTTTAAGATGTAAAAACTGCTAGATAAGTCCTTTTTAGGGCTGAATAAAGCATGATAAAGGACACTGACCTGTATTGGGAGAAGTCGAGGCATCATTGAGGGTGAAGTCCCGACTCCCACCCTCCTCTCTGTTTAGGCCTACAGTTTCCAATCTTCAATTTTCACTTTGGATTTCTATGGTTCCCACATCTCCATTTTCCTATCTATTGTGACCTCATGCTTTATAAATACATATCTTAATCCTAAATTACACACTAAGGTAAGGGTCTGATTTGCTAGTTCCTGGGTAAATTCATTGGATTATAATATCAACGCGGCACACCCGAGGCGACCTAGGCGCCAACCCAAACTAAGCCTAGCATCATATTTTCATGGCGTGGGTATACAAGATATTCTTTTTGAAGCATAGTTTCTAGATCACTTCCAACACTTCACATAGTTCTGATACCTTTATCCTTTTTCCAGATCATTGTTCTCATGCATTTTCATATGATATCTGTGGAAGTTATGTTCGCTACACGTTCACAGACGTAAATAGTATGACCTTCAAACAATGATCCACACTTAGTCCTACAGTACACTAGCCCGGCTCAAGTGGACTTTCCCAATCATTTTATGGATACCCTGAATTCTCCTTAAAGCTATGAATACATACAATTAACATTATATAACTGTACCTGGGTACAATACAACACATGGTCTAGTAACATTGAGTAGGTGAGTTAGCCTTTAACAGTGTTTCCCGTTTTCTGAGATTCTACAAGCGCGGTGGATTTGAATGTTATATAGCGTAATATGAATTAAATGGGGTTTTTAGGAATGACAATGATGTGCGCAGTACAGGTGGTGAGGGGGGGGGGGGAAGCTAAGCTAGCTAGGTATTCATTAGTGTAATGAGTGTTAATTTATGTTTGTTAGATGGTGGTGTTATTTGTTCACATATATGTGTAAAGTGGGTCTTGTTCTTCTATGTCAGCATGGAGGCTCTTGGGCCACCAGCTGTGTGTTTTAGTAGTTCCTTCTTCTTTTAACTGGGAGAATAATGGGTTCTCCATCTCTTCAAGTTTGCTCCATATTCTCTGTGCTTGGCTGTGTGTACGTGTGTTCAGTGGTTCGATATTGTATAATTCGTGAAGTTCTTGTATTTTGGTGGTGTATGGGGGGAGTTGTTTTGATGCTCTACGGATAGCTTTGTTTTGTACTGCTTGACGTTTAAGGTGGCTGGATTTGCTGATCGTGTTGAGTGGTATAGCTGGATACTCTAGGTGGGGGCGGACAAGTGTTTTGAATAGATGTAGTTGAATTTTGGTGTCCATTTTGCGAAATCTTCGTAGTTTCGTGAGTTGTGATTGGGCAATCTGTTTGCGTTGTGTTACGTGTTTTGCTATGCCTGTTCTTGTTATTGTGAGTCCCAGAATTTTGCCTTCGTTTGAGTATTGTATAGGTACGTTGTTGACTGTGATTGGTGCAGGGTTTATTTTGGCAATGTGTATTTTCCACTTTTTTTCATATTCGTTGATTTGCTCGATGGCGTGGGTTGTTTTTCGTGCCATCATCTGTTTGCCCTTGCCTGGATGTCGGATGAGTTGGGTGACGTCATCAGCATAAGCTACGTATTCTCCGTGTATAGGAGGTGGCATGTCCGCCGTATATATTGTGTAGAGTGTGGGCGAGAGGTTACTTCCCTGTGGTACTCCGCTGTATAACTTGATGCTTGGGCCTATGTGGTTACCAATGATAATTTTGGCCTCTCTATTGTCGAGGAAGTTACAAAGAAAGGAAGTAAAGTTGTTGGGAAGTTCTTGGGTGGTAATTTTGTATTTGAGCCCTAGGTGCCAGACCTTGTCGAATGCTTTTGCTACGTCCCTTAATACTATGTTACAGTGTTCCTTGTTGTGCATTGCGTTTGCTATGTTTTCGTAAATTAGGGCTAAGCCTGTATGGGTTCCTCTGTGTTTTCTAAATCCGTGCTGCCTGGGGTTGTACTTCTCTTCAGTTCGAGGTGTATTCTCAGTCGGTGGTTAATTATTTTTTCTTGGACTTTTCCCGGTGTTTCTAGAAGAGAGATTGGTCTGTAATTTGATACTTGGATTGGGGATTTACCTTGTTTTGGTATAAGTCTGATGCTTGCTGTTTTAAATTTCCTTGGGAAGTAGCCAGAGGCAAGTGCTGCATTAAAAATGTTTCTGAGTTGGAGTATCATGTTGATTGGTAGATGCTGGAGTATGGGTTTGTTTATTTTACTGATGCCCGGGGCCTTGTTCTTGAAACTGTTTATTGTTTTGTGAATTTCCTCTGCAGTGATTGGTTTGATCAGTGTGGAAAAATCGTCAAGAGCGTTTATGTCTATGCTGGGACTTGGTTGCCAGATGTGGGTTGTGTGTGTGTCATGTGATTGGTTACTTGTTGCTCGGTGTTCAGGTTGTCTTCTTGGCTTATTTGAAAAATTTTGCTCCAATATTTCCTGAATTCAGGTTCTTGTTCTTTGGGTTCAGTTAATTTGATTTGGTTGCTATTTAAAATGTAGTTTGATTCGTTGCTGGAGATTCCCATTAGGTTTTTAATTTTTCGCCAGAATTCTTTCGGGTTGTGGTAAATTGCTTCTGTGTCTGCTATTAATTTCTCCCAGTTATTCACGTATGCTTCTTTGGACATGTTTCTTAGTTGTTCGTGTATGGTGTGTTACGAACCCCTCCACCGATTGTCTTCATCTACCTACCCAGCACCACGAGCACCGCCATCTAGGGACGAAACACGAGTATGGCTCGTCTTAGTTACCACTCCCGGGTTTCCCTTCTCCATATCCTGGTTGTTGCGTCACTTCCGCCTCAGTCTACTTTGTCAGCTCCAATTCGAGGAGAAAATACTTCACTCTGGGAAGCGACCACAGGATCACCTATCCTGGAAACCTACGGCACAGTGACTATCTACCGTCTTCTACCATACTCAGCCTTGCCCGTCAGCCATCTCAGCTCCTCACTTAAGTATTTGTAATCTTGTATTGCCTCTCCCACCTCCACCTTGCTTCACGATTGTTTTATGTTTTATTAATATGTATATACTGTTATGTTTAGGTTAAGTTTGGTTAAGGGTAATTTATAAGCTGAATATTTTGTTAAGGGATTTATGGTACTTTATTATATACAACGAAAACTCGCATCCTTTGTCTACCCTTTTATAGTCCGATTGTCTTTGTTTTTTTTTTGTTGTAACCTGTTGGGATCTGGGTAGACGTTTAACTATATTATAAATCCCCAACTCGTAACAAATGGCGACCGTGACATAACACGACCTTAAGTACCATATTCCTTCCTCCCTAGTTACTCGGTGTTAATTACCCCTCCCAGTCACTTCTGTTTACAATTGCTTTACGGTGGTTTAAAGTTTCCTTTATATGTGTGTGCATATATTGGTATTATCGTACAGTAAGAGTGACAGACGTAGGATAATAGGTTCCAGGTGTCATAAGGCTTACCTGTTATTACACGTGGCAGTCGTGTAGTAAGTCTTATCGAGTGTAGGGAAGAATCCGGATCTGTTTAATGCCGTACCCTCACTCCAGAGTAGGCTGTTCCATAGTAACTAGTTTAGGGTGAAGTGATATCTTGGGACGCCCCGCTCTACCGGGACCCCGTAATTATAAAGCCTCCATTATTGTTCTTATCTCATTCAGGGTTGTTAATCCGGATCTTGTATAAATGCCGTAATACGCCCTTCCTCTTAAGTATATCAGGGTTGTTAATCCGGATCTTTATATTAATGCCGTAATACGCCCCACCTCTTTCAAGTCTCTTGTCCTTATCTAAGGATCTTCTCAGAAGAACAATATTCATAAGTGTGATTTCCCTAGGTATAACTTGGTTAGTTTCCGGGACTTTCTGGTTATCCACTGCAATGATATTTTCTAGGGTTATCCACTTATCTTAGCTTTTGACCATTAGTTAATTTATCCTATTTTTCTTAATGGCCACCTCAGGTTTTGATCTCCAGGATTTTATTGAAAATCCTTCCGTAGCTAAATTACGTGTTAATATCCTGAAGAAAGAATGGAAAGAAATAGCCAACTATTACAATATCCCATTTTCACAGCAACTGACTAAGGAAATGTTAAAAAATCATGTGATTGAAGTGTTGGTTCAACAAGAAGTTTTAAAAGAATCCGCTGTTGACAGATTAACGCCCATGTCCAAGAAACTTCAACCACTATCCACCACCCCTCCTCACTCAGAAGTTGCCTCAGGTCTGGCTAGCCCTCAAGAAGAAACAACGAATAGACCCCTTAGAACTAGAACGAGCTAGGTTCGAGTTCCAAATCAAAATGAAAGAACTCGAGTTGGAACAGGCCAAGTTGGAGCAGGAGGCCAAGTTGGACCCTGAAGAAAGGATGGAACAGGCCAAGTTGGAACAGGCCAAGTTGGAGTACAAGTTGGACCATGAAGAAAGGGTGGAACAGGCTAAGTTGGTGCAGGCGGTTAAACTGAAAGAACTACAGGTGAGAGACAGAAGTCACCTTAACATCGGAGTTTAAATCAAAAGTGGCATTAAGAGAAACTCGCTGCTTTTAACCCTGCTGCTGCTTCTTCCCTTGTTCCCGGGTTTGATGAATCCGATATGGACGGGTCATTTAGGAGTTTTGAGAAAATAGCCGCGAAGAATGAGTGGCCAAAGGACCAGTGGGTGTCAGTGTTAGTTCCTAAATTATATGGTAAGGCTCGTAGAGTTTATAACTGTTTAGACCAGACTGATGACTATGATAACGTAAAAAAGAATATCCTCACCTCTTATGCTATCACGCCAGATGGATACCGGCAGAAGTTTCGTAAACTAACCAAACCATTTTCACACCTTTGTTGAGTTTGCTCAAGAAAAGCTTAGGTTTTTTAAGAAGTGGTTAGAGGCTACAGAGACCTCCACATTTCAGGATTTGTTAAATTTGGTAGTCCTGGAGGAGTGGAAAAGCAAGATACCATTTCACATCTTGAAGCATGTGGAGGAGCGTGGAGAGGTTAATTTAGGGCGTGTTGCTGAGCTGGCTGATGCGTACGCTTTGTTGGAGTCACTGGGCAGTAGAGAACGTGGTACTTCCCGACATGTTAGGTCCTCCTCTGATGATAACCTTGGGGGCGTGAGTGGTAGGTCGAAAGGTCCCACACCTACTCCCCCCGATGCAACCAAGCTTACTTGTTCTTCCTGTAAAATCCCAGGCCATACGATCCAGACTTGTAAACACCCAAAGTGTCGAATTGCTAAAAGTAGTTCCCTGGATCCCAAATCCAAACCAATAGCAAATGTCAATGTGGAAAGACCCCATCAGGATCTCTTCATTCACCTATGAGGGAAAAATTTCAATCATGGAGGGGTCTCGTTCTTTCCCTATTCGTATACTACGTGATACGGGCGCAGCACAATCTATCCTCCTGTTTAACGTCATTCCTGATATATCTACCGCATTTACAAATGAGTGTTCTAATTTCAGATCTCTCGTCCCATTCTTCCTATCCTTTAGCTAAAGTGCACCTCCAATGTCCCTTGATTACTGGGGAAGTGCAAATAGCCATTAGGAAAGACCCAATGCCTGTGTGCGGCATTCATTTATTATTGGGTAATGACTTGGTAGGAGATCTAGTGGTTCCCAACATAAAGACAGTCGACTCTCCCTTACCTGTCAACTCCACCACTGACCTTAAAGAAACTATTCCTCATCTTTTCCCATCTTGTGCTGTCACCCGGTCACAGAGTGTGCGAAATGGGCCATCTTCATCTAAAACCACCTCCAATATCTTCCTATCCACAGGAGATGTGCACAATAAGACCATTAGTAAGGATGAGCTCATTAATGCCCAACAATCTGATCCATCTTTGTTCAAACAGGTGATGAAAGACCTCGGTGTGGACCATTGTACATCTTCGGCTTACCACCCACCGTCCCAAGGTTGCTTGGAACGGTTCCATGAAAACTTTCCAATCAATGCTAATAAACTATCTCCTCTCGACTATATAGTCCATACTCCTGATCACCGAAAAGATTCACAACTTGTTCACATTAATCTCATGAAACTTTACCATTCCAGGCAGTCAGAGGAAGACATCCCAGAGGCTATAAGCCTACCTGTATTGCATACGGTTTTGTCAGGGCCGGAGCCGGAGACAGATGACATGGACCTATTGGAGAATTTAGACTTCCCTCTACCTAAAGAGAACCCTGCTAACCGTCACATACTCAACAATTTGGATGAGTATTTTTCTGTTCTGAATCCATCTCAAGCAAAAGATCTCGCTAAGTTATTATCAACATTTCCTAAAGTCACGTCAGACCTCCCAGGGTTTTGCAATATTCTTAAACATGATATTAAGCTAATCTCAGATGATGTACAACCCATTAGGCAATCAGCATATCGTTTAAGTCCACAAAAAAAATCGATTATGAAAAAGGAGGTAGATTTTTTGTTAAAGCATAACTTAGCTGAGCCTAGTACCTCCCCCTGGGCTTCACCTTGCCTTCTCATTCCAAAACCCGATGGCACCTTTCGTTTCTGTACAGATTATCGTAAAGTGAACCAGGTCACTGTCTCAGACTCCTACCCTTTACCTTTGGTTGAAGATATAATAGACAGCATAGGCTGTGCCCAATTTATCAGTACCATAGACCTGTTGAAAGGATATCAAGTAGGACTCATGGATAGGGCAAAAATAATCTCGGCATTTATAACTCCATTTGGTCTTTTTCAATATTTGGTTATGGCGTTTGGCTTTTCTAATGCTCCGGCCACATTCCAGAGGGCCATCAACTTCCTAATTCAAGACCTAGGTGGGACGTTCGCCTACCTGGATGACCTGGTGGTGTCGGACAGCTGGGACGAACATCTGGTGCGTTTGGAGATACTGTTTGCACGACTGCAAGAGACTGGATTCACCATAAACCTGGCTAAATCTGCTTTTGGCCGGGCCTCGGTGACTTACCTGGGACATATCGTTGGGCATGGTATGGTGAGACCCAAGGACGCAAACGTTGAAGCCATCTTGTCCTTCCCCACTCCAAGGACGAGGAAGGAACTCGTGCGCTTCCTGGGGATGTGCGGCTACTACCGTCGGTTCTGCAGTAACTTCTCCAGCGTGGCCGGACCCCTCACAGACCTTATCAGTTCTGCGGTCCCTTACATCTGGAACCAGAAGTGCGACCAGTCTTTCCACCGCCTCAAAGCCTTCCTTGCCTCTAAGCCTGTAGTCCACCCCCCTGACTACACCTTGCCCTTCCATCTGCATATCGACGCTAGTGGGGTCGGAGTGGGGGCTGTGCTCCTACAACCCGAAACCACTGATGTCCTTCACCCTGTGGCATATTACTCTGCCAAGTTGAAAAAACATCAGACCAACTACTCGACCATAGAGAAGGAGGCTCTGGTGTTGGCAATAAAGAAGTTTGAATGTTACCTCCAGTCTTGCCCACAAACAACCCTAGTCTTCACCGACCATAACCCACTCACGTTCATCCAAACCAACAACACCTCCAACCAGCGAATCCTCCGCTGGGCTCTCCTCACCCAGCCCTATAATCTACAAGTCCAGCACATGAAGGGGGTGGACAACCTGATTGCAGACTCCTTATCCCGAGCTCCAGTGGAAATGTAGCAGCTACTCTCCAGACGCACCAGGTGATCACCTCCTTCGCGCCCGCGCTACGAAGGTCTTTGGAGGGGGGGGTGTGTTACGAACCCCTCCACCGATTGTCTTCATCTACCTACCCAGCACCACGAGCAACGCCATCTAGGGACGAAACACGAGTATGGCTCGTCTTAGTTACCACTCCCGGGTTTCCCTTCTCCATATCCTGGTTGTTGCGTCACTTCCGCCTCAGTCTACTTTGTCAGCTCCAATTCGAGGAGAGAACACTTCACACTGGGAAGCGACCACAGGATCACCTATCCTGGAAACCTACGGCACAGTGACTACCTACCGTCTTCTACCATACTCGGCTTTCCGTCAGCCATCTCAGCTCCTCACTTAAGTATTTGTAATCTTGTATTGCCTCTCCCACCTCCACCTTGCTTCACGATTGTTTTATGTTTTATTAATATGTATATACTGTTAATGTTTAGGTTAAGTTTGGTTAAGGGTAATTTATAAGCTGAATATTTTGTTAAGGGATTTATGGTACTTTATTATATACAACGAAAACTCGTATCCTTTGTCTACCCTTTTATAGTCCGATTGTCTTTGTTTTTTTTTTTTGTTGTTACCTGTTGGGATCTGGGTAGACGTTTAACTATATTATAAATCCCCAACTCGTAACAGGTGTAATATTGCATTCTGGCGTCCATCCTTGTTCTATGATTAATATGAATAAATTACTGAATTGTGTCCGTAGAATTCTTGATTGATGTGAGTATTGGGGGTGTGGTAATGTACGGTGAGTGGTCGTGGGTATGTGGTGTTCCATTGCTTGGATCACGTTTCCGTACCATGTCTCCAGTGTGTTGTCTATTTGGGAAGTGTGTTTGTTGTTTAGTTGGGTTATTTGGTGGTTGCTTAACTCCTTTTGGAATTCCTCCCAGTTGGACCGGCTGTAGCTGTATCTCATCCTGGCAGGGATCTGTATTGGCGACGTGGAGAGTGTGGCTACGATAGGGAGATGGTCACTGGTAGTTATTGGGCCGGGTTCCATTTGCAGGTTAAGATGGTGATGCTGGCTTGTTAGTACTATGTCTGGATGTCCGATTTGACCTGCTCTGATGTATGTGGGGAATTCCAGGCCAAGGTGTATTGCGTTGCCGTGATTCAGTAATGTGTTTAAAATCTTGCCCACGGCGTTGTTATCCTGGTGCCCCAAGACGCGATGTCGTGCATTTAAATCACCCAAAAAATATGCTGGTATGTTTCTTCTCAGCAGTTTGAGCATGTCTGCTAGTGGGAATATGGGTCTTCTCGGAGGGAGGTAACAGGTGCCGATTATAATAGGTCCTGTTGGGCAGTTAATTTCGATCGCCAGAAAGTTTTCTTGAAATGAGTCGTGTATCTTGTGTGGTATGTTTCGTTTGATGGCTATGGCTATTCCATCATGTGGTGTGTCTTGATTGTTTTTTTGGTAGACTGTGTAGTTAAATATTTTTATTTTTTGAGTTTTTCTTACCAAGCGAATTTGAGGATAATATCTGGGTCTATGTTACGGTATGCGTTATACAATTCGCTTGCTCTGTGGGATCCATGCTAAGACATTATGTTGGATTATTTTAAGCTTATTTATTATGAAGGCTGGTGCCTAGAGCTAGTTTGCGCCATTTTTGCTGACCGGTGCTCCCCTGACACCCTCCTGTCCAGGCCCAGGCGGATCTTTCTATATGTTGTCTGATGAACTCTCTCCATTCTGTTGTCTTGTGAGTATTCTTTCTTTCTTGATTAGTGTTTCAATATGTGTCATGTAGGTCTTTGTCTGAGTATGTGTATTTAATCTTGCCTTGCCTTATTTCTGCTAATAGTCTTTCTGTTGAGACTATGGGGGGAGCTGTAGTGGAGTAAAATCGTATACCAGTTTCATGCCCTAGGTTTTTGTTCTCCGTGGTCTCTCTGGGAGCAGGTGGTGCCATAGTTCCTGCTTGATTCTTTTTTTGGGTGTTGACTCAGGCGGCTTGTTCTGTTAATGTGGTGGTTTCATCTTCGCTTGCGTCATCCATTGATTCTTCCTCGCTTGCTGGCTCGGGTTGTATGTCTGAGGTAGTCAGTTCTTGAGTTGATGGCTCGTGAGTTGATTGTTCTCGAGTTGCAATGCTCTCTGGTTTGTATATTAAGTTGAAAATTTCAGTAGAAGGCACATCGTTTGGGAATTCCATGTCTGGGAGGTTGTTGGCGACGAACATGTCCCTTGCTGCCTTGGCAAAAGTTCCAGGTCTGGCTATAATCATGATGTGGGCGTGGATTATGGAGGTCATTATTTTTACGGAAAGATTATTTCCAAGCTGAAGCAAAATAGGTTGCTTTGCGGGGGGTGGTGTGGCGACTTTTTTGAGGACCTTTGTCGTCTCTCTGGTTAGTTTTGTTACAGCTGAATATGTCCTGTTTCGCTGTTCCTGCGTCTTCTCCCTCTCCTTCTCCTTTTGGTTGACTATTGCTTTTCGTATGGGGCAGCGCGTAGCCAGTGTTCTCTGATCTCCTTCACAGTTTAGGCATTTGGGGGTATCTTTTTTTTGCACTCTCTAAAGGTGTGCCCCTTGTTCCCCGTATTCTGAGCAGTGCTTGGTGTCCTTGTTAGGGCAGTCTGTAGCCGTGTGTGAATATTGGTAGCAATTCCAGCATGGAATAATGGGGAAGAATTCCTCCTGCTCCACCTGGCTGCTGCTGACATGATAGTAGGAGAGACAAAGTCCCTCCTGGATTGCTTTTTGGGCCATGGCTATTTCCGTGAATCGTATTTTGAGCATGGATGGCAGTCTGGGCAGCTTGACCACTTCCTCCACCTTGGCCCTTTCGTTTCTGTCTTCTATATCAGATACCAACTGCTGTTCACTTGATTCTTCGGTGATTGCTTTATCTAGTCGTTTGACCACAATTGATTTCCTTGCTCGGAGTTGAGGAGGGACTGCAACTCCAAATTTTGCTGACTTAAGTTTCCTTGTGCTCTCGTTCGATAAGAGTAAGTCGACATCATTCTCAGTCAGGCACAGGGCGATGAAGGAGTCCTTGGTCGCGATGAGGTTAGATATTTTGATGAGTAGGGTTGCAGTGGGGAGTCTTGCTAATTCGGTCTTTCTCTCGTCAGTCACGCCCCCTTCATGGGAGCGTATCCGTACCCGGTGTGCCCTCATTCCAAAGAGTATGTGGACAGGCCACCCTTGCGTGGTTTGAGGTTGGAGACCTAACTATTTCAGGACAGGAGTTTATTACAGGAATTACAACAGTCCCCACCGCCACTTGTTGGTCGTAGAGTGGTTCCTGCAACTCTGTCCCGAAAGCCCCGTCAGGGAATCCTACTTCCCGAGTGTTAATGAATGCTAACTTACAGACGTGAGCTAGTGTACCTAATTAGGGGGGGGGGGGGGAGTAGGGATTCAGGATTGCGACCCCCTTCCCAGGTGGACCCGCACGATCACGGTTACCTAGGAAGGCTCGGGGGAGGGATGGGTAGTACTCCTGCCCCCTTTCTTGTTCACAAACTCCTGGGAGGGAGGTGAACAGTTACAGAGGGGACCCAAGGACGAATACACCTTCGGGTGCAGGTCCCCAGGCCAGAGCGAAAAAGAAGGAAGAAAAGAGGAAGAATAGCCACTGGTGTAAGTAGCACCGGTGGGGTCGCGGCAGAAGTCCGCTGCAAGAAGCCGTTGCAGAGCACCCAATCAGGGCCGCCTCTGATCAGGAGTCACCCCTGATCAGTGGGGAGGCACAGAAAGGGCGTTGTCTGGAACAAGCTTCCCACGTGTCAAAGTGATGGTTGGTGAGGTGGTCGTTTAAGTTCAGTTTGTCAACGGTAAGAGATAGGCTGGCTGGCTTGGCAGTGAGGGGTCTAGAGAAACGTCCATTCACAACGAAGGCTGGCTGGCGAGTGAGTGACCTTCCGATATTGATGATGATAATGGAGATAAAATGACAATGGCTTGCCATGGGAAGGGAGAGAAGAGGTAAGGTAGAAGGAAAGTTATGAAACGGGAAGTAAAGTAGTAGAGGATAAGAGCAGGTGGGCTATCCACCTAGCAGAGACGATTTGATTGGCTGTGATGAAGGCCGCAAAGAGGTCGCCCGAGCTCGAGGGAACAGGGGGGGAGGCGGCTAAGCTAGCTAGCAAGGGGTTGTTAGTTATTGTGTTAGTTGGAGAGGTCTACTAGGTCCTTGTGTAACTAGTAGAAAACTCATCTTTTATCTTATTGGCGTCAAGAAGTTTTTTTATGCTGTGGTATATAATTGTGTAAGTTGGAGAGGTCTGCTAGGTCCTTGTGTAACTAGTATAATACTCATCTTTTGATTACTGTTTAGTGTACAATAGTTCTGGCTCTTGAGGGTTATGGAGAAGGCTTTTTGGCCACCAGTTGTGTGAGCTTGTGTTGTCCTCTGTTTTTAGTCGATTATATATTTCGTCTTCCATGACTTCTAGTTTGTGCCATACTGCCTGTGCTTGGCTGTATGTTCTTATGTTCAGTGGTAAAATGTTGTTATTTTCGTGAAGCTCTTTAATTTTGATTGTGTATGGGGGACGTTGTTTGGAGGCTCTGCGGATGGCTTTGTTTTGTGTTGCCTGGAGTTTTAATTGGTTGGTAAGGCTGATCGTGTTTAATGGTATTGACGGGTATTCAAGATGGGGGCGGACAAGTGCTTTAAAAAGGTGTAGTTGTATTTTCTCTTCCAGTTTGCCGAATCTTCTTAATTTGGTAAGCTGTATTTGGGCTAGTCTATTGCGCTCTGTTATGTGTTTATTTATTCCGGTTCTTGTTATTGTTAGCCCCAGTATTTTTCCTTCGTTTGAGTAATGTATTTCTTCGTTGTTTACTGTGATTGGTGCTGGGTTTATCCTTGAAATGTGTATGATTTTTAGTTTCTGTGTATTAGTTTTTATTTTCCATTTCTTCTCGTAATTATTTATTTGTATTATGGCGCGAGCTGTTTTTAATGCCATCATCTGTTTGGCCTTGCCTGGATGGCGGATGATCTGGGTGACATCATCCGCATATGCGATGTATTCACCGTGAATTGGTGGCGGCAAGTCTGAAGTGTAGATTGTGTAAAGAGTTGGGGATAAATTACTTCCTTGTGGTACTCCACTATAAAGTCTGAAGCTTGGGCCTTTGTGATTGCCTATTATAATGTGTGCTTCTCTATTGTCCAGGAAATTACACAGTAGAGAAGTGAAGTTGTTAGGGAGTTCTTGATTGGTTATTTTATATTTAAGTCCCAAGTGCCAGACCTTATCGAACGCTTTTGCCACTGTTCTTTATTATGCATTGCGTTTGCAATACTTTCGTATATAAGGGCTATGGCTGTGTTTGTTCCTCTGTGTTTCCTGAATCCGTGTTGTCTAGGGTTGTATTTGTATTCCAGTTCCAGGTGTGTTCTTAATCGTTGGTTAATTATTTTTTCCAAAATTTTTCCCGGTGTTTCTAAGAGAGATTGGTCTGTAGTTTTCTTCTGCTGTGGGGGCTTTTCCCGGTTTTGGTATCAGTCTGATAATTGCTGTCTTGAATTTCTTTGGGTAGTAGCCTGAAGCTATGGATGCATGAATATATTTCTTAGTAGAAGTACCATGTTGCTTGGTAATTGCTGTAAAATGAGTTTATTTATTTTACTGACTCCAGGAGCCTTGTTCTTAAAGCTATTGATTGTTCTTGCTATTTCGTCCACCGTGATTGGTTTGTTTAGTGGGGACATGTCATCCAGTGTATTCAGGTCGATCGTGGGACTCGGTTGCCAGATATGGGTTATTTGCGACATATGGTTGGATACTTCCCTCTCTGTGGTCATGCAAAAGTTTAAGTTTTCTTCGTTGGTGATTTGAAAAATCTTACTCCAGAAAGATCTAAATTCCGGTTCTTGTTCGGTTGGTTCTGTTAATTTGACTTGATTACTATTTATTTTATAGTTTGACTCGTTGCTTGAGGTTCCCATTAAGTGCTTTATTTTCTGCCAGAACTGGTTCGGTTTATGGTAGTTTTCTTCCGTTTCTGAAATCAGCTTCTGCCAGTTCCTGTTATATGTTTCTTTTGAGATGTTTTTTAGCTGTTCGTGTATTATGTTGTCTATGTTTCTGCGTTCCGGTGTCCATCCATGCTGTGTGATTAGTTTAATTAGGTTGCTAAATTGTGTCTGTATGATTCTTGATTGGTGTGAGTATTGAGGGTGTGGTAATGCTCGGTGAGTGGTCTTGGGTATGTTGTGTTCCATGGCCTGGCTGACGTGCTCGTACCATGTGTCCAGTGATTGGTCTATTAGAGAAGTATGCCCGTTGTGTAATTGTATGGGTTGCGGGTTATTTAATTCTTGTTTGAAGTTTTCCCAGTTAGCCCGGTTATAGTTGAATCTTAGCCTGGCCGGGATCTGTATTGGGGCTGTGGAGAGTGTGGTTATGATAGGGAGATGATCACTAGTGGATATTGGGCCGGGTTCGAGTAGTATGTTTAGGTGGTGGTGTTGATTTGTTAACACGAGATCTGGGTATCCTGTGTGGCCTGCTCTGATGTACGTGGGGAATTCCGGTCCGAGGTGTACCACATTGCCGTGGTCCTAGTATGCTGTGTCTAGCGTTGAAATCACCCAGAAAGTATGCAGGTATGTTCCTCCTCATCAATCTGAGCATGTCTGCTATTGGAAAGATTGGTCGTCTTGGAGGGAGGTAGCAGGTGCCAATTATGATTGGACCCGTTGTGCTGTTAATTTCTATTGCCAGAAAGTTTTCTTGGAATGTATCCTGGATTTTATGTTTTATGCTTCTTTTAATTGCTATGGCAACTCCATATTGTAAAGGATTTTGGCTGTTTTTTTGGTATACTGTGTAATTAAATATCTTGATTTTATTTGAATTACCCCTGCCGTGAGAATTTTGTATGACGTCGTCTGGGTCTAGGGTACGATATATGTTGTATAATTCGTGAGCTCTTGTATGTGTCCAGGCCAGGATATTATGTTGAATTATTTTAAGTCTGTTGATTATGAATGGTGATGTCTCGAGCTTGTTTGGGGCATTTTGGATGAACGATGTTCTCCTGAAGACCTCCTCTCCGTGTGCAGGCCGAGGCGAATTTTCCTGTATTTGGATTGCTCCACCTTTTGTATTCTATTATATTTGGTCAGGATTCTTCCTCTTTTTATTAGTGTTTCTATATGATGATCTTCCATATTCGTATCTGTATATGTATATTTTACTTTTCCTTCCCTTATCTCCGCCAGTAGTCTCTCGGTTGAGAGTATTTGGGGGGCTGAGCAGGTGTTAAACCTGATACCGGTTTCCTCCCCGAGGTCCTGATTCTCAGTCATTTTTCTTGGTGACGGTGGTGGAGCCACACTTCCCGTTTTGTTCTTTTTAGGGGTGCTATATACGAACGCTTGTTCAGGTTGTATAACAGGTTCATGTTGTAAAATGGGTTCCTGCTCCTCTTCTTCCATTCCTTCTCCTCTACTTTCTGATTGGGGGGGGGGGGGGGTTTGTCGGTAGTGGCTTGTGATTGGGTGACTTGCGCCTGACTGGTGGTTTCCGCTGGTTTATAGATCAGGTTGAAGATTTCTGATGAGGGGACGTCGTTGGGGAATTCCATGTCTGGGAGGTTATTTGCCGCAAACATTTCCTTTACCCTTTTAGCAAAACATCCTGGTTTGGCAATATTCAAGAGGTGGGCGTGTATTATTGGCGTCATGATTTAACCGATAGTTGACTTCCCAGGTTGGGCACTATAGGTTGAGCTGGGGGTTGTGAGGCTACCGTTTTCAAGGACTTTAGTTGTTTCCTTTGTTAATTTGGTTACAGCCGAGTAGGTCCTGTTTTGCTTTTCCTTTGCTCTTTCCTTTTCAATTTTCCTCCTTTCCTTTACAATCGCTTTCCTTGCTGGACAGCGTGCTGCCAGTGTTCTGTGGTCCCCTTGACAGTTCAGGCACCTAGGAGTTACACTGCTTTTGCACTCCCGGAATGTATGTCCCTCCTCCCCGCATTCGGAGCAGTATTTTGTGTTTTTGTTCGGGCAGTCCGTGGCTAAGTGGGTATATTTGTAGCAGTTCCAGCAAGGCGTGATGGGAAAAAATTCTTCCTCTTCAACTTGATTGCTGCCTATATGGTAGTAGGAGAGACAGAATCCTTCCTGTATTGCTTTGTGCCATTCCTATGTCCTGGAACCTAATTTTCAGCATAGATGGTAGTTTAGGTAGTTTAACTACCTCCTCTACTTTGGCCCATTGATTTCTTTGTTCCAGGTCACGTTTCAATTGTTGTTCGCTCGATTCTTCTGTGATGGTCCTGTCCAGTCTTTTAACTACTACAGTCTTCCTGGCTCTTAGTTGTGGTGGGATTACTACTTCGAATCGATGCTTCTTCAATTCCTTTATGCTGTCGTTCGACAGTAGGGAGTCAACGTCTTCTTCTGTCAGGCAGAGGGCGATGAATGAATCCTTGGTTGTAATAAGGCTCGTGATCCTTATTAGTAGTTTTGCGCCGAGCAGTTCGGCTAGTGAGCGCTTCCCCTCCCATCAAGGGAGCGTATCCTTACCCTATGTGCCCTCATTGTAGAGGGGGCAAGGTGGACAAGCCACCTTTTGAAATACGTTAGGTAGCCTACCTTGTCTGAGTAAGTTGACCTATCACAGGAATTACAACACCTCCCACCTCCTTTTGTCGGTCGAATGGTCGAAAGGTGGTTCCCGTGTATCTCTCCCAGAGCCCCGTCAGGGGAGCCTACTTCCCTAGTGTGTATCTAATCTGCTCACTTGTAGGCGTGAGCCCTAGTGTACCTACTTGGGGGGCGGGGGGGATACAGGATATGCGACCCCCTTCCCGGGTGGACCGGCACGATCACGGTTTCCCAGGAAGGCTCGGCGGAGGGATGGTTCTGGTCTTTCTCCCTTTCGTGTTCACTAACTCCTGGGAGGGAGGTGAACATTTACAGGGAGGACCCAAGGACGAATACACCTCTAGGATGCAGGTCCCCAGGCCAGAGCGAAATAGAAGGAAGAATAAAGGAGGAATAGCCACTGGTGCAAGAAACACCAGTGGGGTCGCGGCGACGTCCGCTACAGGAAACCGTCGCAGAGCACCCAATCTGGGCCGCCTCTGATCAGGAGTCACCCCTGATCAGTGGGGAGGCACAGAGAGGGCGTTGTCAGAGACGAGCTTCCCAAGTGTAGAAGTGTTGGTTGGTGAGGTGATATTTTGCGTTCCGGTCGTCAACGGTAAGAGACAGGCTGGCTGGCTTGGCTGTGAAGGATCAGAAGAGAGGTCCAATCACGATGAATAGTGAGTTTGATAACGTGGCGCGGATACGTCCGGATACGCCGACCTGCCCCAAGAAATTAAACCTCCTAGTTCTCAAGAAGTTCTTTGAAACTAATGAGATCATGGGGGTCACCAAGGTGGAACGACTGAAGCTCCATGGTGACATCAAGATTACCTTCGCCGAGAAGGGTATGCCCATACAGCTCGCGGAGATCCCAGACATCAACGGCATTCCATTTAAAATGATTGCCTACAAGTGGGACAACCTGAAGCTGGGAGTAATCTCCCACTCCGAAATTGCCCACGTGGACCAAGCAGAGCTGAGTGAGCTCCTCAAGGGGCAACTCCAAGTTGTGAAGAAGCTGTCCGACACCACTGCCCTCATCGGACACCATAAAACCTTACCCAAGGAGGCTCAACTGGCGTGGGTAACTGTGCAAGTCAAGCCCTAATGCAGACCGAAACTCTGTTACAAATGCCAGCACTACGGACACACTGTCAACAAGTGTGAGGCGCAGGAGGACACCTGCTCCCTGTGCGCCAGCCCCGGACACCGCTACACTGTCCACCCCAACACAGTGAAAAAATGCGCTGCCTGTGGCGGCCCACATTCCTCCGCCGATCGGACCTGCCCCAAATGGAAGGAGGAATGCAGGATAGCCAAGGCTCGACTTGACAAGCAACTTAGCTACAAAGAGGCCCTCCTTGCTGTATGCACCCAAGAAAAGAAAAATCAAGAAAAGAAAACCCAAGAAAAGAAAACTCAAGAAAAGACACACATCACAAAGAATCAAGAACACCACGGCGCCCCAGGAGCAGAAGCCCACGTGGTCAACCTCACCATCTCCGACTTCATCCACACTTACGAAAACCTAAGACACGATGAAGACAAAGAACAAGACCCAAACACGACTGAATGGACACTTCAAGAGAGCAAGAGGTGGAGGAGAGTTAGAAGAAAATCAGCTTCAAGCTAACAAGAATACCAAGACAGAAGACAGAAGACCAAGACATTTCCTCCAAACAAGAAAACACCACATCCAATCAAGCCGACCAACCACTGAGAAACCATGGCCCAACCCAACACGCACCTGACGCTTGACTTGACGCTCACCTGACTCTGTCCTGCCGTCTCCTCGCCGCGTCCAGGCAAGTTGCTGCTGCCTCCAACTTAGACTTCCTCACGCAAGCGGTGTTTAGCCACTTCACCTAATCTCTCCTTCTAAAATTCACTTCAATCCTCCCTTTATCCTTCCCCTGAACCTCCTTCCCCCCCTGTCACTAGCATTTAAGTAAGTTAGTAAGTAAGCTGTACGCTGATTGGCTGGTAGGCGCCCGGCCGGAGCTCAGTTGGGAGTTGTAGGGGAGAGGATCCACTACAGTACTCCCCCTCCCCTCCCGGCGCGGCGGGAGACTGGATGTTGGCCGGGTTGCGTCCCACACATGATACATACCGGGCAGGTGTACGTACGACTCGGCCACTGTGGGTGACGACCCCGTCTAGTGACACAGAACCTGTGGGAGAATGAGGGGGAGAAGGAGGGTTTTGGATTAGAGGAGGTCGTACAAGCAATGGTTGTTGTGCTTCTGTCGCTGCAGGGGCAGCGTCCTCATGGTCACTGGCTGGGATGACTGGGTCAGGGGCGACGTCAGGAGGAGGGTCCATGACAGGGGCAGGTTCTATGACGGGAGGAGGGTCTATGACAGGAGGAGGGTCCATGACAGGTGCAGGTTCTATGACAGGAAGAGGGTCTATGATAGGAGCAGGTTCTACAACAGCAGCAGGGTCCAGGACAGGAGCCGGGGGTACCTGAGGGTGAAAAGAGGGTGCCCAGAAATGTTGTGGGCGTGGTGTTGCTGCCGGTGGTAACTGCAGGTAGACTGGTGCAGGCGTAGTTTGTTGGTGGTGCCGTTGAGCCGGGGGCCCAACGGGTAAGGTGGCCGGCTTGATTCGGTCTATGCTGACGGTGTCTTGTCTGCCATTCCGGATAATCGTCAGGAACTTCGCTGAACGGGTAACAACCTGGAAGGGTCCATAGAAAGGGTGTTGCAGTGGATTGCTGTGAGCATCATGCCTGACGAAAACATACTCGGCTGTGAGTAGTGCAGGAGGTATGTGTTCAGGGCGCCGAGGAGGCTGGCGTGGAGCAGTAGCTCTGAATGCCGAAACTGCTTGTCGTAGCTTTTGGAGTAAGTCGTGACGAACGGCAGGAGTGGTTTGGTGGAGGTCAGGAGGGAGTGAGAAATACCCGGGTAGGCGAAGGGGCTCGCCTAGGGTGAGTTCTGCTGGGCTACAGTCCATATCCTCCTTGTGTGAAGCACGGATGCCGACGAGCACTAAGGGTAGAGCATCCTGTAGGTTATGTATCTAAGCTACTGTGCCGAGTAGCAACCTTGTATATAAGCTACTGTGCCGAGTAGCATCCATGTATATAATTACGTGGCAACACTGCACGTGTTATGTGGCAACATTGCCCCGAGGCTGCCATATGGCAAGGCAGTCTCAGTCTGACTTCGTGGGCTGTGCATGTCACACGCTAGTCACCACTTGTATTTTTCCTATCCGAATAAATAGACTTCAGTGTTACCCGGTGTTTCCCTACCCATCACTGCATTCTTCAGGGAACACTTGGAACCTTCATGGTGCAGTGAGTAGGATCTGTGGACTTACAAGTGTGTGAACAATGGACAGTTAGCCAGCGATGTGCGACTGCCGGTGATGTGCGCGTCGACTCTTAGTGTGTGCTGTATTGTGTTGCGTTGTGTTTCGCTGCGACGTGCAGCGTTGCTCCGTCACAGTGCATTTTAGTGACGGTGGCAGTGTTAGTGTCAGTGTATCAGTGTCTAGAGCTGAGAGTTGAGCATTGGCCTCTTTTTTCGTGGTACCCACGGAGCACGCAGGCGTACACCCTTCTCGTGTGACATCCGGGGGAGACACTGACGGTCTTGCCTCCTCGAGCCACCACACTCTGCTGTCTCAGACACACACACGCACGCACTTACTCACGGACAGAACAGTGGACTCTATGCGTTATTTCTGCGCTGTTTTGTCATATATATGTGGTTCGAGCTGATGGGGCGCCACTTTATATACTAAACAGCGCAGTCCACGCATACTAAGATGGGCGGTAAGAAGGGACAACGTCAAGATGGGAGACACGACTCCCCACCATCTTCTCCTCTACCGGGCACAGATGGAGCTTCTGCGCCCACCGCCCCTCATCCTTCACCTACAGCGACGGACATTGCAACAATTCTGAGGTGGTTGGACTACAGAGACGAGAGATGAAGAGAAATGGACCTTCAGAGGGAGGAAACACGAAGAGAGGAGGAAAAGGCGCACTTTGATGCAATATTGGAGACCCTGGCACTAACCCACCCTCCCTCACTCGCGCACCAAGGCGCCAGTACCCTCCCTCCTCCACCACACCAGCGTCCTCCAGGCACTCTTGCTACTCCAACAGCTCCCAAGGCATCTGTTCAATCCCCACCCGCCCTCTCACCAGACGTCACGTTTCAGCTTTTTCGTAAGTGGAGGCGGCGTTGGACAGATTACTCCACGATGGTGGACCTTGATAGCATGCCTCCAAACAAACAGCTCATCCAACTGCGGATGTGTTTGTCGCTGGAGACCCAGAGAGTTTTGGAGCACATGTTGCAAGTGCCTTCCGATTCTACCTCTTCAGTGATGGATGTGCTCGACCTTTTACAGGAGCACGTTAAAGGTCGGAATAACGAGGCCTTGCATCGCCGCACCTTCACCAGCTGCAAGCAGGTGGAGAACGAATCCTTTGACGACTTTTTTGTACGATTGAAGAGTTTGTCAGAGGAGATCGACGTCTGCAAGGCGCACAGCCGGGAATGTGAGGAAGCCTGGATCAAGCACGGGATCTTGGCAGGTGTCAGGCAAGAAAAGTTGGTGCAGCGACTCATCCCCCTGGACGCTTCCTCCACACTCCAGGTGGTAGTGACTGAATGTCAGTCATACGAGGCCACCAAGTCTGCCACCTCTGCCTTACGGGCCCCACCTGCTGTGAGAGCTATCTCACAATACAAGAAGGGTAAGAAGGCGGCCAACAACGTGAAGGCTGCCACACGTTCTTCCACGCCTCCGCCTAGTGCTTCCTGTGGCAGCTGTGGAAAGCAGCATGGCCCCAAGACATGCCCGGCCGCCGACGCACTGTGTCGTGGATGTGACCGTAAGGGCCACTGGTCTAACACAGACAGGTGCCCTGGACGAGGCCGCAAGTGTCAGGCCTACGGTCGCTATGGACACTACGACAAGTGCTGCCGCCAACCCAAGCCCAAAAGCCCGAGACGAGGAGGAAAGCAGCGCACTTTCCTCGAGGTGGTTCGCATGCAGCCCCCTTCAGATGGCCCACGCAGCCCCAAGCAGCAGCTGAGTCACATCAGAAGGGTAAAATCGACCACACGCCCCAGGGCTACCCCTTCCCCTACCATCCTCGTCGCCATCACACACGGTAATGTGTCGGGTCACATCGAGGTGATACCGGACACCGGCGCTGATACTACGGTGATAGGCCTGAAGCACCTCCAGGAACTGGGCCTCACCAAACGCGGCCTGGGACCACCCCTGCAGCTGCAGTACTACAATGCGGACGGTTCCCAGATGCCGGACGCTGTGGGCTCCTTTCAAGCGGAGATCACTTACGGCGACAGGTCGTGTCACGGATGGATCGACGTGCAGCCTACTCTTGCTACACCCTTGTTGTCGTGGGAGCACTGCAAGAAGTTAGGCGTGGTGCCCAGAGACTTTCCTGAGCAGATCCCAGCTGCTTGGTACACCGCCAGCAGGGTGCGGGAATCAACGAGCGACGCTCCTGGTGCTGCCGCACAGAGCTGCCCAGAACCCGCGTCCACTCCCGCCCCGCCTCCACCCAAGTCACGGCTGCTTCCTCTTCACAGCGAGACGTCTCCTTCAGCCGCAAGGGCCTACTTCCTGAAGGAGTACTCGGATGTGCTGGTGACGAAGGAGGCCCTACGGACCGCGCCACTGAAGGCTATGGCGGGTCCGCCTATGAGGATACACCTGCGGGAAGATGCACAGCCGTTTGCCATACACACTCCCTGGTTGATCCCTCTCGCCTTCAGGGATTCAGTCAAGAAGGAACTGGATTCCATGGTGGCCCAGGGTGTCATCGTACCCGTTGGTGACGACCCGCCCCCTTGGTGTCACCCTCTAGTCGATGGTGGCTAAGACTAACGGTGGAGTGCGGATTACTACCGACTTGTCTAAGCTTAACAGCCAGGTGTCCCGTCCCGCCCACCCTTCACCCACACCTTTTGCAGCTATATGGAGTGTGGACCCGAAGGTACGGCACTCCTCAACAATGGACGCCCTCTGTGGTTACTGGCAGATCCCACTGAAGGAGGAGGATCAGCCACTGACCACTTTCATCACGCCTTACGGACGCTTCCGCTACTGCCGTGGCCCTATGGGATTCTCTGCTACGGGGGACGCCTTCTGTCTCCGTGGTGACATGGCACTTCAAGGTGTGACCAACTGCGTGAAGGTAGTGGATGACGTCCTCCTCTACGATGAGGACTACCTGACGCATCTTCGCCGCATCGACGAGGTACTGACCAGGTGTTGGACGCACGGCATCACTCTGAATGCCAAGAAGTTCGTCTTGGCCTCACCTGCATTGTCTTTCTGCGGCTACCGACTCTCAAGGGATGGCATTGCTGCGGACCCGGAGAAAGTTCGCGCCATAGCGGACTTTGCAAAACCTGCCAACCTTACGGATCTCAGGTCTTTCATGGGCCTGGTGAACCAGCTGGCAGAATTCTCTCCTGACGTCTCCGCCGCTGCCGGGCCTCTCCGCCCCCTGATGAGCCCCAAGACGACTTTCACGTGGACCCCTGACCACGACCTCGCCTTTCATAAGGTGAAGGAGGCCCTGTCAAGTCCACCTATCCTCGCTACTTTCGACCCAGCGCTCCCCACCGTCCTCCAGACAGACGCCTCGCGCCTGTACGGGGTTGGTTGTGCCCTTCTCCAAGATCACGGTGGAGGAAAGTACCGGCTCGTACAGTGTGGCTCTCGCTTCCTCACCGATGCTGAGTCTCGCTACGCTACCATCGAGCTGGAGCTGCTGGCAGTGGTATGGGCCTTATCGAAGTGCAAATTTTACTTGATTGGCCTACAGCACTTCGACCTCATCACAGACCACAGGCCCTTGGTCCCCATTCTTAATCACTATTCGCTGGATGCCATCGAGAATCCCCGCCTCCAGCGCCTGAAGGAGAAGATTTTGGCCTTCGTCTTCACCGCGGCTTGGCGCGCAGGTAAGGAGTTGTGCATCCCGGATTCCTTCTCCCGCTCCCCAGTCAGCCGCCCTACACCTGAAGACGAGATGCTCAGCACCGAGGCCGGTTTCTCCGTCAGCAACATCGTCACTTTGCAGGCTGTACAGTCCCTCGCCAGCACCCAGGCCTCAGTGTAACCACCCGACAGGGATCTGGCCCTTGAGGAACTACGGCCTTTGGCACGCGACGACCCCTCCTACACTCAGCTCTTGGAGAGTGTGAGAACTGGGTTCCCTCGCGACCGTTTTGACCTCCACAACGCTCTACGCCCGTATTGGAAGATACGTGAGGACCTCTACGCAGATGGGGACCTCGTCCTGTACCGTGCCAGTGTGGTCGTCCCTGCAGCTCTCCATCGGCGCGTTCTGGCCCGCTTACACGACAGCCATCGTGGAGCAGAGGCCACCAAGCGCCGCGCAAGGCAGGCTGTGTACTGGCCCGGTATTGACGCGGA
Organism: Homarus gammarus; assembly: GCA_958450375.1. Taxonomy (NCBI): domain Eukaryota; kingdom Metazoa; phylum Arthropoda; class Malacostraca; order Decapoda; family Nephropidae; genus Homarus; species Homarus gammarus. Next base: position 762,812 of record CAUDMG010001560.1, on the reverse strand, counting down.
TATCGTCAATACGGTCCGTACCTGTGAGCCGTGCCAGATCATGCAGCCCAGTCAACAGCAGGAGCCCCTCTTGTGCGATGACGAACCCACCAGGCCCTTGGAGTCCGTGTCGGCTGATTTCTTCAGCACAGCTGGGAAACATTTCCTAGTTGTCGCCGACCGACTCTCTGGCTGGCCTGTGGTGGTAATCTGTGGCTCGGACACGACGTCCGCGGCCACCATTCGCCACTTCCGGCACCTCTTTCGTGGCCTGGACGTCCCCGTACGTCTGCGGACGGATGGTGGGCCACAGTTCACCAGCCGGGACTTCACAGGATTCCTGGAGCGTTGGGGAGTCCGCCACATCGTGTCAACACCCCACTACCCACAGTCAAACGGCCATGCTGAGGCTGCGGTCAAGACAGTCATGCACCTCATCCTCAAGGTGGCCCCTTCAGGAAACATAGACTGGGAGGCGTTTGACAAAGGGCTCCTGGAGTTATGTAATACTCCCACCCACACAGGGCGCTCCCCTGCCCAGATCCTGTATGGTCACCCTCTCCGCTCTTGCGTTCCTGCACACGCCAAGGCCTTTGCGAAGGAGTGGTAGACCAGAGCCGAGAGCTGCGACCGCCGCGCCGCTTCACGTGCCCAGGACGCCAAGGCTCGGTATGACGACTGTGCCCGCCCTCTTCAGCCACTGGAGATTGGTGCCCTTGTCCGCGTCCAGGACCCGACGACGACACGTTGGGATAAGGTGGGCATAGTGATGGGCGTCGGCCGGTCGCGGGACTACAAGGTCAGGATGCCGAGCGGCCGTGTCTGGTGGAGGAACCGCCGCTTCCTCCGGCCAGTCCCACCCCCTGCTTCTGGCCCCCTGACCGAGGACGAGTCCTATACACCTCACGAGGATCCGCCCCACAGTGCACCTCGACGCTCGGAGCGACTTAGGACTAAGAAGTCCGCTCAAGACAAAGACTATGAGCGTGGAGGGGAGGGAGATGTAGGTTATGTATCTAAGCTACTGTGCCGAGTAGCAACCTTGTATATAAGCTACTGTGCCGAGTAGCATCTATGTATATAATTACGTGGCACACTGCACGTGTTATGTGGCAACATTGCCCCGAGGCTGCCATATGACAAGGCAGTCTCAGTCTGACTTCGTGGGCCGTGCATGGCACACGCTAGTCACCACTTGTACTTCTCCTATCATTTAATAAACGGAATTCAGTGTTACCCGGTGTTTCCCTACCCATCACTGCATTCCTCAGGGAACACTTGGAACCTTCGCATCCGTCCAGCTGTAAGGGTCATGCTGTGCCTTGAGTGCGTCCTTCAGCTGTGTGAAACTCTCTGATCCTGAGCTGGAAGGTGAAGGTCGAGACTAGGTCGGCGATCGTACCCCTACGTCCACTGCATAGACCTAGTCTCTCGGCGTAGCTGGCTGTATGCTGATTGGCTGGTAGGCGCGCGGCCGGAGCTTAGTTGGGAGTTGTAGGGGAGAGGATCCACTACAGTATCACTAACTTTTAATTATATATAAAAATGAAAGAAAAGAGAGAGTAATAAGCATATGACGGCAAACACCATTCCGAAGATAACTGTCGGTGTTGTTTGTTTATGTTTTACTGTAGCTAACTCGACTTGTAACTGAACTCAAGAAGTCGGCAAAAAAAAAAAAATAAATAAGTAAATAAATAATAAAAAAAAAAAAAAATATATATATATATATATATATATATATATATATATATATATATATATATATATATTAGCGGGAGGGAGAAAGAGAAGAGAAGACGGAAATGCTGCGTTAGCTCGTTGCAGGTGTGACGTGAAGTTTCTTAGAACTTTTTTTAAGGGGGTTGTTGCATACTTTTCTCAGCACATGAGGACAGTGCTGTCTTTTTTTAGGGGGTCGATTGTAATATTCAGAAATTTCAGTGTAATTTCAAACGCCGCGCCATTGGAGAGACTGAGTTCAAGGTCGTCTGAGGGAAGACTGCGCTCTCGCACGTAGCGAGGGTTTGTGGAACTAGGCCTATATGATATTAAATGTAATTTGCCGAATTAATAATGATGCGATTCATGAAGTTAAGGGACTATTATTGAATTTGAAATTATTATAGATCGTTTTTCAGTCTGAATAATGTTATGGGTGTCCCAAGAAAGTTATTAGTTAGACGAAAATATGTCACGTAGGCCTAAGCTAACGCCTTGAGAGGACATGAGGCTGGCTGTTTCTCAGTCACGCGAAAGCGATCGAGCAGACAGGACGTCCCTGCTCGTCCGTCCACAAAGGGTCACGTGTTCTAGCCTCCTGTGTTGCGCTATTGCAGTATAACAAGTAAGTCTCATTCGATCTCAGACAGGGTTTAGATAGGGCAGTGATAAAGTTATTAAGAGCTAACAGTGAGTTAATTTCAGGGTTTCCGTCAGAACCCACTTGACTGCGAGAGATTGACTGCCGTTGATGATTGATGATTAGCGATTGTCGCAGTTGGAACGATCAGTGTAGGCTTGTCACTGGTTAGCGGGGTAGCAAAGGATCTTTTGAGTGAACCAGTGCTCCCGACAACTAAGACGATATGGGACCAGCATCAGCATTGGGTGATCAGTTCTTACCACGTGGGTGCACAACACCACGTGTCCTCGGTCAGATAGAAGTATTACCTACTGGCCATAGTCACCAGTTGGTGTTCTCTCTTCCTGCCCATGGACGCACTGAGAGTACACCGAGGCTATCTGAGTAAATTAATGGTCACACACTGAGACCAGGAGTCTAGGGGATACCTAGAGAAACGTTTTATCTCCCTTATTACGGGTGTATGTTGAGTTGGGTGGAGTATGGTTCACGGGTATTGGTGGACCCAGTAACATCTCAATAATAGTGACAATATTGTTGTGTGTAGTTAGTACCATTTTTTCAGTTACTGATATTATCTTGACGTGTGTAGTAATAGTTCATAGATTGTTCCAAGAGTTCACAACTCTCACTCCGAAAAAGTTACCCCTCACATTTTTCTGGACTTGCGGCTTCTTCAACCTTGAGCTGTGACGCCTTGTGGAGCGGGCATCTGCCAGCTCCATCGACTGAGTAGTGCCCTTTGAGATGTTTATAAACCTCAATTAGCCCCCCCCCCCCCCCCTTGTCCGTTTGTAGTATAAGCTAGGCAGTTGCAGGCGTTCTAATTTCTATTTGGATAGCTGAGGTGTCGAAGTGCAGGCACCAGTCTGGTGGCCCTTCTTTGGATATTTTCACCAAACTGACAATCCCTAGCATATCTCGGGGACCAGACCGGTTGATAGTACTCCAGGTGAGGAAGTATCTCACTCTTGAAGATCGTTACGAAGGATATCTGAACGACCTTCTAATAAGACCTAGTAATTTAGTTGTTTGATTCACCTTCTTCTCAAAATGTCCCGAGAACTTCAATTCATTGTCAATATACACACCTAAGTCCTTTTTGCATTCAGTCTTAATTAATGCAGTTTCTTCGTCCTGTTGGGACAGATGATACGCCTCCTTACCACTGGTGCGTCCAAGGTGTATCCCAGTGCCGGATTTAGACCTGTGGAGGCCAATGGGCAACCTCTTTGTGGAGGCCCCTCTCATTATAACTACCCAAGAGGGTGGGGTGGCGAGTGAAGCGAGCCTAAACATCTGGGAGTTCCGGGGGGCGCTGTAAGCCCCCGGGAAAATTTTGAAATTTGAACACTTCTTTGGAGAATTTTGAAGCCATATGCAGTTATATTGAGGAAATTAGAACATTGAGAAAATTTTAATAAACTGTATATTTATTGATAGCGTACAAATTCCCAACACACACACACACACACACAAAAGTTAGACATGACTGGAGTCATTCATGTGGTTTCAAGTCGACCAGCCCTGATATAGCTATTACCGCACATGTCAAAAATTTTCAAGAGACTTCACAGAAAAAAATATATTATTAGTTATTACAGAGAGATGATTCTTTGCATTATTAATCAGATAAACCTCTACTCAAATAATGAAAATAAAAATAATCCAAATGAATAAACAAATAAATAAAATATTGTAATATGTGGAGGCCCCCAGATTGTGGAGGCCCCTGGGCAGCTGCCCACTTTGCCCACTCCTGAATCCGGCCCTGGTGCATCCTCTTACATTTCGTGACATTGAATCCTAGCAGCTATTTCTTCAACCATGCTTGAAGCTCGCAGAGATCTTTCTGCAACTCTTCACACTCTGTTTGGTTCTTAATTTCCTTAAATAACTTGGCATCGTCCGCAACCATTTGTATGGAGGAGTGTATAACTTCTGGCATGTCATTTATGAAAGAAACAAGCAACAATGGGCCCAAACACTGCTCTATGGTACCCCTCTTGTCACAGGTACACATAACGATTTCATACCATTAATCACCACACACTGGTTGTGATCATGCAGACAGTCTCCGATCCACGCACGCAGACACTTCCTCGAATGCCGTACCCTTCCAGATTAATTTTCGGCCTTTCATGGGTTATGCTGTTGAAAGCCTTGGCAAAATCAAGGTATATATTGTTGATATTGCCACGCTGTTCCAGAATTTGGGTCCAAACATCCAGTACCTTGAGTAATTGTGTTGACATGAGCGTTCCGGCAAAAAACCGCATAGGCACTCCTTTACAAGGTTGTTTCGTAGTAGATGTTCCATTATGACATCTCTTATAATGCTCTCAAGTACTTTATACACTATGCTGGTCAGGCTCACTGGTCTATAATTATTCGTGGATTGACGATCGTCCTTCTTGAAACCAGGACTCACATAAGCCATTTTCCAATCACTGGGGACCTTTTACTCATCCAGGCATTTACAGAACAGGATCTTCAGGGGCTCAGCAAGCTCGTTGCACAACTTTCTTAGCACTCTTGGATGCACTATGTCGGGACTTATGAATCTTTAGCTTTGGCAATTTATTTCTGAGAACACAATTTGGGTCAGCGCTGTGTCAAACCGTCTGTCTCAAACGCAGGAAGATTGTTCGCATCCTCTGAGGAAAAGAAACTGTTCAACGCCTTCGCCTTGTCCTGGTCAGAATCGGCGTATTTACCATCTTCAAGCCTCAGGTCGGACACGCCTATTCGCGTTTTTAATTTCGACTTTACGTATCGGTAACACGCCTTTGGGTATAACTTGACCTCACTCGCAATCCGCCTCAAACTCTTTTTTCAGCCCTTTTATACTCTGACTTTGCTTGGTTACTCAGGAGGTGGGAAGTCTTCTCGGGCTCTCTCCCGCATAGTTTATAAACATGATTATCCAATTGTAAATATGTATGAAAATTTTACTATACACATCATCATCATTCATTTACAGTACGAGGGCAAACTTCATCAGCTCAGTAACAACATAGCGCTCGATTGGCCAAGCTCACTCTATCTACGGTTTTGCCTTCCTCTTCATTTTTTTTATTGTATTTATCGTAATTTGGATCCCACAAACAAATATAATATCTAATAGTAATAATGTCTACCATGTACTCTTTGGACAGGAGCGTCCACACAGGAATAGAAAGAGAGGCCGTGAAGAAGTTGAACACATGGCTCACTGTAAACAAACATACAATGTATTTACAAATATCAACATCATTAAAAATTTACACTTAAGCAATTTATTACAAATGCGATAATGAATACTTTTAAAATCAAATTGAGTTATTTTACGTGGTTCGATATTTATTTCATAAAAATATCCTCATTGTCGAGTATAGACCTTGACTTGATCACAGTAATTGTTGCAAGCTAGTCAGCCTAGTCAGGCGGAAACGATACAATTCGTGGAAAAAACGACGAAAACATGGAAAGTTGAACGAAAAAGTGCTTGTGTGACGCCGTCATAAATGTCTGTATCTATCTATATTTATTATTGTTGAACTAGGATTTAAGGTTGCGTTACCATAAATTATTAAATTAATAGCATTTGTTTGCGATGTATACATTGATACTATTACTACTTTGGTGTCACTCGGAATCGAGTATGACGATCATCCAGCTATGATACAATGATATGAGTTATTGAAGATGTCATCTAGGTTGGTGAGTTCTGAGGTGACTAAAGAGGCCGATATGGGAGCGGCAGGGTCGATCACAGATGTTGCACATGTTGGGGGGCTACATCGAGTGCGGGAAGGGCAGCGTCTTTCCGGCATTGACGCTTGTCCGCCTCATTATGCAGTCGAGCTAACGCGAAAGTATTGACTCCTTCTTGTGTGGTGATCCTCCAAGCGTTACGGTGTGGAGTAATCGTCTCCCAGGTGAGGGGGTCGATTTGGCACTTTTTCAGGTTTGTTTTAAGACTATCCTTATACCTTTTCACTTGCCCACCAGCATTAATTTTACTATTGGTTAGGTGACGGTATAGTATCTGCTTTGGCAGTCTATTGTCGTCCATACGGGTAACATGGCCAGTCCAGCATAATTGTTCATGGATAATGATAGCCTCGATGCTTTTACAGTTGGTGTTAGCAAGACAACTGGCATTTGTTCTCTTGTCTTTCCAGCGAACTTGGAGGATGGAACGTAGACTATGTTGGTGAAAGTTTTCAAATGCCTTGATGTGCCTCCTGTATGTGACCCATATCTCACTGCCATATAGCAGTGAGGGGAGAGGGAGACTTGCAATGGACTGCCTATAGCCCAGTTTGTTGGGTTTCGCCTTAGTAGTCTGTTCATCAGGCATTGCCTACGTTCACCGGTGTAGTCGTTGGGTTCTCATGGTGGTCACCTATACCGCTGTTGGGTTCTTGTTGGAGCTCTGTAAGCATGTCTGCCTGATGCGGGGCTCCACTGCAGATTTTTCGTTCAGTGTTTACTCCCATAGCCTTATACCTACCAAGGTTAATCCGCAAGGCAGCGGGACGATGGTTGGTAGACGCCAGAACGTGTCCACATGCCAGTGGGTCTATGCGCCGTCCCTCTGGGACCCACTGCTATTCCGAAATCTCCTTCTGGTCTAGCCTGGGCCCATGAGGCACCCAGTTACCGTGTGTTGCTACGAGGATACACACCAGGAGTTTTGATGGTGAAGAGGCTGTGTACTGGCAGGGAAAGACTTTTGCAAGTTGCTTCCCTGTTCGCCACGATGGCTAGCCAGCGGCGATTGTTGAAAGCGAGATGGATCGAGCAGTGCTTGCACCTTAACACTAACATTATGCTGCCATACTAGACGCATTTCACCGCCCTGTGTGCACACACACACACACACACGTATACACTAAGGCTGTTGTGACGAAGGAGCTGAAGGGATCGAGACAGAGATTGTGATAGAGTAATAAGATGTTCGTAGACAGGGCCGGTTTTAAGCCTATTTGACCAATTTAATCAAATTGGGCCCCGCGCCGCAAGGGGGCCCCGCACACACGTGTGTTAGTTTTAAACTGTATACGATATTGGTAAAAAAGCTAACCAGTGTCGCCAAGCCCCAAGCCCTGTTTGAATACCTGGTAGTAAACAATCGATTCACTGCATTTCCTAATGTTTTTGTTGCTTTGAGAATTTACTTAACAATGCCCGTAACAGTCGCATCGGGTGAGAGAAGTTTTTCTAAACTAAAACATGATTAAAACATACTTACGGTCAACAATTTCACAAGAAAGACTAAACAATTTGGCGATGCTATCTATAGAAAATGACATTACCAAAACCCTTGACTTTAAAATGATTTTGAAAGATTTTGCAAATAAAAAAGCCAGAAAAGTGTGTTTCTAAAAGGTCCGTGCATAAACAGTTTGTCTGTAATTGTCTTAACTTGTAATAAAAAATCAAAACTTTTATACTGTTTTTAAACTTTTAGTTTATCAAGTAATTAATGCTTTTTGGCTAAGGCGGGCATACTACACGAAATATAAAACATCAATCTTCGACTTTGTAGAGTAGAGGGCCCAACTATCAATTTTCTAATTGGGCCCCGCAATTCCTAGCACCGGCCCTGTTCGTAGAATGTTGTAGGGTTACAGGAGGGCAGAGGACAAAAATGGAATGAAAGGGATGATGCATGCGACAGTGGTAAGGTGTACGGTGTACAATGTGCGAGAGTAACAATTGGTATCATATTCTATCCTCGATCATAAGAATAAAAATAAATATTGTTGTTGTTATAATGTTATAATTGCGTTTCACCAACAAAGGTCTTTAAGCGAGCAGCATGGTTAGTAATACTGTACAGTACACGAGAATCTACTAGACCCACAACCATATAAAATTGTGAGGGTAAAGAAAAGTATGGAAGTATCTATTCAAGTAATTATTTAAAATTATTTTGTATGCTTCCAACAGCTTATTATAATTCGTGTTTAGCAATCTTATTAATTTAAGCAAAGAAATACCTTTAAACAATAAAAAAAAAATATGATATTCTGCTCTACACTAAATTTTGTTGTCTCACGAATGATCGAGCAGACTACGGGACTAAAAGATCTTAATGTTCAATCACTTAAACATAGATTATAATACTCACAAACATTGACTCATTAATCAATAACTTCCATTTTCTTTTACAATTGACATCTTGTTTTTTTTTTCTGTTTCCGTTCAAGAATCGTACACAACACTCAGAAAATAAAAGTACCATAGGCGCAGAGGGGATAAAAACGCCATTTGTTATTGTCTATTTAAAATTTTTCGTTATACAGATATCAGACTCTTATCTAATTAAAATTAACGATAGAAAAAGTTAATATAAAGCAGAAAACTAAATCCACGTGGAAATAAGCTAAATCAATCTAAACTATATTTCCAATTTCATAGTATTGTACAAAATCCTGTGTCACGTAAGCTTAGTTCACAAGAATGAACCAGGTAAAACTATATTAATGAATTGTCGTCCGTAATCAATAAAGTACAAATGTGTGTTGGTGATTATACAAACATACATACATACATACGTGTTAAATGATACATACAACTAACGCTAATTTAGAATCAGTTAATAAATTACATACAGATGTTTCCTTCCCTATCACTCTCACTAGGACGCCTTTATTAATGGTGAGGTGCATGGTGCTGGGTGTGGTGAGGTGTGTGGTGCTGGGTGTGGTAAGGTGTGTGGTGAGGTGTGTGGTGAGGTGTGTAGTGTTGGGTGTGGTGAAGTTCGTGGTGCTGGGTGTGGTGAGGTGCGTGGTGCTGGGTGTGGTGAGGTGTGTAGTGTTGGGTGTGGTGAAGTTCGTGGTGCTGGGTGTGGTGAGGTGCGTGGTGCTGGGTGTGGTGAGGTGTGTAGTGTTGGGTGTGGTGAGGTGTGTAGGGATGGGTGTGGTGAAGTTCGTGGTGCTGGGTGTGGTGAGGTGCTGGGTATGGTGAGGTGTGTGGTACTGGGTATGGTGAGGTGTGTAGTGTTGGGTGTGGTGAAGTGCGTGGTACTGGGTGTGGTGAAGTGCGTGGTGCTGGGTGTGGTGAGGTGTGTGGTACTGGGTATGGTGAGGTGTGTAGTGTTGGGTGTGGTGGAGTGCGTGGTACTGGGTGTGGTGAAGTGCGTGGTGCTGGGTGTGGTGAAGTGTGTGGTGCTGGGTGTGGTGGAGTGGTTCGTGCTGGGTGTGGTGAAGTGTGTAGTGCAGGGTATGGTGAGGGGCGTAGTGGTGGGTGTGGTGAGGGGCGTGGTGCTGGGTGTGGTGAGTTGTGTGATGCTGGGTGTGGTGAGGGGCGTGGTGCTCGGTGTGGTGAGGTGCTGGGTGTGGTGAGGTGTGTAGTGCTGGGTATGATAAGGTGTGCTGTTTCTGGTGTGGTGCTGGGTGTGGTGAGGTGTACGGTGCTGGGTGTGGTGAGGTGTGCGGTGCTGGGTGTGATGAGGTGTGTAGTGCAGGGTATGGTGAGGTGTGTAGTGCATGGTGTGGTGAGGGGAATGGTGCAGGATGTGGTGAGGGGAATGGTGCAGGGTGTGGTGAGGTGTGTGGTGCTGGGTGTGATGAGGTGTGTAGTGCAGGGTATGGTGAGGGGCGTGGTGCAGGGTGTGGTGAGGTATGTAGTGCAGGGTATGGTGAGGGGAATGGTGCAGGGTGTGGTGAGGTGTGTAGTGCAGGGTATGGTGAGGGGAATGGTGCTGGGTGTGGTGAGGTGTGTGGTGCTGGGTGTGGTGAGGGGCGTGGTGCTGGGTGTGGTGAGCGGCTGGGTGTGGTGAGGTGTGTAGTGCTGGGTATGATAAGGTGTGTTGTTTCTGGTGCGGTGCTGGGTGTGGTGAGGTGTGCGGTGCTGGGTGTGGTGAGGTGTGCGGTGCTGGGTGTGGTGAAGTGTGCGGTGCTGGGTGTGGTGAGGTGTGTGGTGCTGGGTGTGGTGAAGTGTGCGGTGCTGGGTGTGGTGAGGTGTGCGGTGCTGGGTGTGGTGAGGTGTGCGGTGCTGGGTGTGGTGAGGTGTGCGGTGCTGGGTGTGGTGAGGTGTGCGGTGCTGGGTGTGGTGAGGTGTGTGGTGCTGGGCGTGGTGGGGAGGTTCAGTGGTTGGTGTAGTGGTGCTTGCAGGGAGAGGTGTGATAGGTCTGGATGCGTCTATGAGTTTACATCTGTTGTGAGTGTGGTGGCCGCCGTGTCCAGGTGTGTGGTGTGTGGCTGCCTCCTTGTCCAGGTGTGTGGCGGCCTTCGTGACCAGGTGTGTTGTGGGTGTAGCGGCCTCCTTGTCCAGGTGTGTGGTGGGTGTGCCGGCCTCCTTGTCCAGGTGTGTGGTGTGTGTGTGTGTGGCGGCCTCCGTGTCCAGGTGTGTGGCGGTCTCCGTGACCAGGTGTGTGGCGGGTGTGGTGGCCTCCTTGTCCAGGTGTTTGGTGGGTGTGCCGGCCTCCTTGTCCAGGTGTGTGGCGGCCTCCGTGTCCATGTGTGTGGCTGCCTCTATGTCCAGGTGTTTGGTGTGTGTGCCGGCCTCCGTGTCCAGGTGCGTGGCTGCCTCCGTGTCCAGGTGTGTGGCGGCCTCCGTCTCCAGGTGTGTGGCGGCCTCCGTGTCCAGGTGTGTGGCGGCCTCCGTGTCCAGGTGTGTGGCGGCCTCCGTGTCCAGGTGAGTGGCGCCCTCCGTGTCCAGGTGTGTGGCGGCCTCCGTGTCCAGGTGTGTGGTGGGTCTGGTGGCCTCCTTGTCCAAGTGTTTGGTGGGTGTGCCGGCCTCCTTGTCCAGGTGTGTGGCGGCCTCCGTTTCCAGGTGTGTGGTGGGTCTGGTGGCCTCCTTGTCCAGGTGTTTGGTGGGTGTGCCGGCCTCCTTGTCCAGGTGTGTGGCGGCTTCCGTGTCCAGGTGTGTGGCGGCCTTCGTGACCAGGTGTGTTGTGGGTGTAGCGGCCTCCTTGTCCAGGTGTGTGGTGGGTGTAGCGGCCTCCTTGTCCAGGTGTGTGGCTTCCTCTATGTCCAGGTGTGTGGTGGGTGTGCCGGCCTCCGTGTCCAGGTGTGTGGTGTATGGCTGCCGCCGTGTCCAGGTGTGTGGCGGCCTCCGTGACCAGGTGTGTGGTGGGTGTAGCGGCCTCCTTGTCCAGGTGTGTGGTGTGTGGCTGCCGCCGTGTCCAGGTGTGTGGCGGCCTCCGTGACCAGGTGTGTGGTGGGTGTAGCGGCCTCCTTGTCCAGGTGTGTGGCTTCCTCTATGTCCAGGTGTGTGGTGGGTGTGCCGGCCTCCGTGTCCAGGTGTGTGGTGTGTGGCTGCCGCCGTGTCTAGGTGTGTGGCGGCCTCCGTGACCAGGTGTGTGGTGGGTGTAGCGGCCTCCTTGTCCAGGTGTGTGGCTTCCTCTATGTCCAGGTGTGTGGTGGGTGTGCCGGCCTCCTTGTCCAGGTGTGTGGTGTGTGTGTGGCGGCCTCCGTGTCCAGGTGTGTGGCTGCCTCTATGTCCAGGTGTGCGGTGTGTGTACCGGCCTCCGTGTCCAGGTGTGTGGTGGCCTCACTGTCCAGGTGTGTGGTGGGTGTGGCGGCCTCCGTGTCCAGGTGTGTGGCGGCCTCCGTGTCCAGGTGTGTGGCGGCCACCTTGTCCAGGTGTTTGGTGGGTGTGGCGGCCTCCTTGTCCAGGTGTGTCGCAGCTTCAGTGTCCAGGTGTGTGGAGCCTCCGTGTCCAGGTGTGTGGTGGGTGTGGCGGCCTCCGTGTCCAGGTGTGTGGCGGCCTCCGTGTCCAGGTGTGTGGCGGCCTCCGTGTCCAGGTGTGTGGCGGCCTCTGTGTCCAGGTGTGTGGCGGGCTTCGTGTCCAGGTGTGTGATGGGTGTGGCGGCCTTCGTGTCCAGGTGTGTGGCGGCCTCCGTGTCCAGGTGTGTGATGGGTGTGGCGGCCTTCGTGTCCAGGTGTGTGGCGGCCTCCGTGGCCAGGTGTGTGATGGGTGTAGCGGCCTCCTTGTCCAGGTGTTTGGTGTGTGGCTGCCGCCGTGTCCATGTGTGTGGCGGCCTCCGTGACCAGGTGTGTGGTGGGTGTAGCGGCCTCCTTGTCCAGGTGTGTGGCTTCCTCTATGTCCAGGTGTGTGGTGGGTGTGCCGGCCTCCTTGTCCAGGTGTGTGGCGGTGTCCGTGACCAGGTGTGTGGCGGGTGTGGTGGCCTCCATATCCAGGTGTGTGGTGTGTGTGCCGGCCTCCGTGTCCAGGTGTGTGGTGTGTGTGCCGGCCTCCGTGTCCAGGTGTGTGGTGGCCTCAATGTCCAGGTGTGTGGTGGGTGTGGCGGCCTCCGTGTCCAGGTGTGTGGCGTCCTCCGTATCCAGGTGTGTGGCGGCCTCCGTGTCCAGGTGTGTGGTGGGTCTGGTGGCCTCCTTGTCCAGGTGTTTGGTGGGTGTCGTGTCCTCCATGTCCAGGTGTGTGGCGGCCTCAGTGTTCAGGTGTGTGGCTGCCTCCGTGTCCAGGTGTGTGGCGGCCTCCGTATCCAGGTGTGTGGCGGCCTCCGTGTCCAGGAGTGTGGTGTGTGTGCCGGCCTCCGTGTCCAGGTGTGTGGCTGCCTCCGTGTCCAGGTGTGTGGCGAATTCCGTGACCAGGTGTGTGGTGGGTGTGGTGGCCTCCTTGTCCAGGTGTTTGGTGGGTGTGGTGGCCTTCGTGTCCAGGTGTGTCGCAGCTTCAGTGTCCAGGTGTGTGGTGGCCTCCGTGTCCATGTGTGTGGTGGGTGTGGCGGCCTCCGTCTCCAGGTGTGTGGCGACCTCCGTGTCCAGGTGTGTGGCGGCCTCCGTGTCCAGGTGTGTGGCGGCCTCCGTGTCCAGGTGTGTGGAGGCTTCCGTATCCAGGTGTGTGGCGGCCTCCGTGTCCAGGTGAGTGGCGGCCTCCGTGTCCAGGTGTGTGGCGGCTTCCGTGTCCAGGTGTGTGGTGGGTCTGGTGGCCTCCTTGTCCAGGTGTTTGGTGGGAGTCGTGTCATCCGTGTCCAGGTGTGTGGCGGCCTCCGTGTCCATGTGTGTGGTGTGTGTGCCGGCCTCCTTGTCCAGGTGTGTGGTGTGTGTGCCGGCCTCCGTGTCCAGGTGTGTGGCTGCCTCTATGTCCAGGTGTTTGGTGTGTGTGCCGGCCTCCGTGTCCAGGGGTGTGGCTGCCTCTATGTCCAGGTTTGCGGTGTGTGTGCCGGCCTCCGTGTCCAGGTGTGTGGTGTGTGTGCCGGCCTACGTGTCCAGGTGTGTGGTGTGTGTGCCGGCCTCCGTGTCCAGGTGTGTGGCTGCCTCTATGTCCAGGTTTGCGGTGTGTGTGCCGGCCTCCGTGTCCAGGTGTGTGGTGGCCTCACTGTCCAGGTGTGTGGTGGGTGTGGCGGCCTCCGTGTCCAGGTGTGTGGCGGCCTCCGTGTCCAGGTGTGTGGCGGCCTCCGTGTCCAGGTGTGTGGCGGCCTCCGTGTCCAGGTGTGTGGCGGCCTCCGTGTCCAGGTGTGTGGTGGGTGTGGTGGCCACCGTGTCCAGGTGTGTGGCGGCCTCCGTGTCCAGGTGTGTGGCGGACTCCGTGTCCAGGTGTGTGGTGGGTGTGGCGGCCTCCGTGTCAAGGTGTGTGGCTGCCTCCGCGTCGAGGTGTGTGGCGGCCTCCGTGACCAGGTGTGTGGTGGGTGTGGTGGCCTCCTTGTCCAGGTGTTTGGTGGGTGTGGCGGCCTCCTTGTCCAGGTGTGTCGCAGCTTCAGTGTCTAGGTGTGTGGAGCCTCCGTGTCCAGGTGTGTGGTGGGTGTGGCGGCCCCCGTGTCCAGGTGTGTGGCGATCTCCCTGTCCAGGTGTGTGATGGGTGTGGCGACCTCCGTGTCCAGGTGTGTGGCGGCCTCCGTGTCCAGGTGTGTGGCGGCATCCGTGACCAGGTGTTTGGTGGGTCTGGTGGCCTCCGTGTCCAGGTGTGTGATGGGTGTAGCGGCCTCCTTTTCCAGGTGTTTGGTGTGTGGCTGCCGCCGTGTCCATGTGTGTGGCGGCCTCCGTGTCCAGGTGTGTGATGGGTGTAGCGGCCTCCTTTTCCAGGTGTGTGGCTTCCTCTATGTCCAGGTGTGTGGCGGGTGCGGTGGCGTCCTTGTCAAGGTGTGTGGTGTGTGTGCTGGCCTCCGTGTCCAGGTGTGTGGCTGCCTCTATGTCCAGGTGTGTGGTGTGTGTGCCGGCCTCCGTGTCCAGGTGTGTGGCTACCTCCGTGTCCAGGTTTGTGGCGGCCTCCGTGTCCAGGTGTGTGGCGTCCTCCGTATCCAGGTGTGTGGCTGCCTCTATGTCCAGGTGTGTGGTGTGTGTGCCGGCCTCCGTGTCCATGTGTGTGGCTGCCTTCGTGTCCAGGTGTGTGGCGGCCTCCGTGACCAGGTGTGTGGTGGGTGTGGTGGCCTCCTTGTCCAGGTGTTTGGTGGGTGTGGCGGCCTCCTTGTCCAGGTGTGTCGCAGCTTCAGTGTCCAGGTGTGTGGCGGCCTCCGTGTCCAGGTGTGTGGTGGGTGTGGCGGCCTCCGTGTCCAGGTGTGTCGTGTCCTCCGTGTCCAGGTATGTGGCGGCCTCCGTGTCCAGGTGTGTGGTGTGTGTGCCGGCCTCTTTGTCCAGGTGTGTGGTGTGTGTGCCGGCCTCCGTGTCCAGGTGTGTGGCTGCCTCTATGTCCAGGTGTGTGGTGTGGTGTGTGTGCCGGCCTCCGTGTCCAGGTGTGTGGCGGCCTCCGTGACCAGGTGTGTGGTGGGTGTGGTGGCCTCCTTGTCCAGGTGTTTGGTGGGTGTGGCGGCCTCCGTGTCCAGGTGTGTGGTGGGTGTGGCGGCCTCCATGTCCAGGTGTGTCGTGGCCTCCGTGTCCATGTGTGTGGTGGGTGTTGCGGCCTCCGTTTCCAGGTGTGTGGTGGCCTCCGTGTCCAGGTGTGTGGTGGGTGTGGCGGCCTCCGTGTCCAGGTGTGTGGCGGCCTCCGTGTCCAGGTGTGTGGTGTGTGTGCCGGCCTCCTTGTCCAGGTGTGTGGTGTGTGTGCCGGCCTCCGTGTCCAGGTGTGTGGCTGCCTCTATGTCCAGGTGTGTGGTGTGTGTGCCGGCCTCCGTGTCCAGGTGTGTGGTGGCCTCCGTGTCCAGGTGTGTGGTTGCTGTGGCGGCCTCCGTGTCCAGGTGTGTGGTTGCTGTGGCGGCCTCCGTGTCCAGGTGTGTGGCGATCTCCGTGTACAGTTGTGTTGTGGGTGTGGCGGCCTCCGTGTCCAGGTGTGTGGTGGGTCTGGTGGCCCCCTTGTCCAGGTGTGTGGTGTGTGTCGTGTCCTCCGTGTCCAGGTGTGTGGCGGCCTCCGTGTCCAGGTGTGTGGTGTGTGTGCCGGCCTCCTTGTCCAGGTGTGTGGTTTGTGTGGCGGCCTCCGTGTCCAGGTGTGTGGCTGCCTCTATGTCCAGGTGTGTGGTGTGTGTGCCGGCCTCCGTGTCCAGGTGTGTGGCTGCCTCTATGTCGTGGTGTGTGTGCCGGCCTCCGTGTCCAGGTGTGTGGTGGCCTCCGTGTCCAGGTGTGTGGTTGCTGTGGCGGCCTCCGTGTCCAGGTGTGTGGTTGCTGTGGCGGCCTCCGTGTCCAGGTGTGTGGCGATCTCCGTGTACAGTTGTGTTGTGGGTGTGGCGGCCTCCGTAATCAGGTGTGTGGCGGCCTCCGTGTCCAGGTGTGTGGTGGGTCTGGTGGCCCCCTTGTCCAGGTGTGTGGTGTGTGTCGTGTCCTCCGTGTCCAGGTGTGTGGCGGCCTCCGTGTCCAGGTGTGTGGTGTGTGTGCCGGCCTCCTTGTCCAGGTGTGTGGTTTGTGTGGCGGCCTCCGTGTCCAGGTGTGTGGCTGCCTCTATGTCCAGGTGTGTGGTGTGTGTGCCGGCCTCCGTGTCCAGGTGTGTGGCTGCCTCTATGTCCAGGTGTGTGGTGTGTGTGCCGGCCTCCGTGTCCAGGTGTGTTGCTGCCTCCGTGTCCAGGTGTGTGGCGGCCTCCGTGTCCAGGTGTGTGATGGGTGTGGCGGCCTCCTTGTCCAGGTGTGTGGTAGTTTCAGTGTCCAGGTGTGTGGTGTTCTCCGTGTCCAGGTGTGTAGCGGCCTCCGTGTCCAGGTGTGTGGCGGCCTCCGTGTCCAGGTGTGTGGCGGCACTTGGTAGAAGGTTGTCATCAGATAAGTGGCAGTGCCTGGCCCTGTCCTGGTAGGTGCCTTCCTGCCTGCCAGCTCCTCCCCCACCAGGAAGTATGGGCTCTCTCAGGGAATCATTATCTTCCATGTCTCTGAGGGCTTCCCTTGATGATGGCTGAATGTTATAACTGACAGATCTGCCAAGAAGTAGTATTAATATCACGATGATGGACAGGGTGAACGTTAAGATTAAATAAGTCATAAACTGGTTCCAATAGATGATTGTTGTCGTCTCAGGAGGTAGAGAAGGTGGCGTAGGTGCCGTGGGTTGCTGACAGGTGGAGGATCCACTAAACTCCTCCTCGGTCGCCGCAGCCATCGTTAGAGTGCCGTTCACCTTCTGCAGGGTGACCTTTGTGCCCGGAGAAATCCTCAGGTCAGTGCTGTTCATCGGAGTGATCATGGTCTCTCTGATGAACACAGATGTATTCTGCCCAAGTCTAACTTTTTCCATACGTATGCAAATAATCGTGGAAGTCAAGAAATGTATATTGGCATTGGCACTTGTCCATACCTCCTCTATGTGGTCTATAGTGGATGATGCCACTTTCAGTATAGCAGAGTCGTGTAAAGGTGCGATGGTCCTGAAAAACTTTATGTGCGAATTGACAAGAGAGACGTGTTGTATACACGACGGGAGTTCCATGTAGGTCACCTTGGAGCTGATAACTGTGAGGTGCATCACATTGGAGGGGATGTTTGTGACGGTACTTTTAAAGATTTGGAGATTGTGTAGGGTGCAGTTATCTGTATGTGTAGACTTGCTGACCGTCGATACCAGTACCTTGCCTGCTTCATAGATGATCATATTTTTCAGACTCATGACGTGTGAAAGATGAAGGACTGATGGGTCAATAATCTTCACTGTTTGTGACGCCTTCACTTTGTCTTCTAGAAACAAGGACTCCTCCACGTACACAGGCTGGGTGGAAAAATGAAAAATAAATTAGTACAGCATGACACCTATGATATCAAGTGCTGAAACATTGTAAATACACTGATTAGAAGAAACTTCATATCTCTAGATTCACTGATGGTTCATACAAAGGAGTGTTAGTTACAAGACTAGCGAGGTCATCCTAAAACTGTATCTTGCTCTTGTGAGACCACACCTGGATTACGCAGTTCAGTTCTGGTCACCGTATTACAGAATGGATATAGAATCCTTGGAAAGAATTCAGAGGAGAATGACAAGACTAATCCCGGGCATTAGGAACCTTGAGTATAGAGACAGGTTAAAGCATCTTAATTTGCACTCCCTCGAGAGACGTAGAGTGAGGGGCGACCTGATAGAGGTGTATAAGTGGAAGGCAGGGCTAAACAAAGGGGACATTACAAAGGTACTCAAACTATCCAACCAGGAGCGAACTTGTAACAATGGTTTTAAATTAGACAAATTTAGATTTAGGCGTGAAATAGGTAAACACTGGTTTGGAAACAGAGTAGTGGATGAATGGAACAAGTTACCAAATATCATCATTAACTTGAATACGCTGAATAGCTTCAAACATAGGTTGGATGCTTATATGAGCAATAGGGGTTGGGTGTAAACGGGACTGCCCGGTATGGGCCAATAGGCCCGCTGCAGTTTCCTCCATTCTTATGTTCTTATGATTCACATGGTGGGAGAGAAGTCCCTTACAGTACAAAAAAATATATGAATGGGGGAACCGCAGCGGGCCTATTGGCCCAACCCTTATCACTCATATATCCGACCATCTATACTTAAAACTTTTCAAACCAATCTTTACCTATCTCGTGCCTAAATCAAAATTTGTCTAATTTAAAACTATTGCTACGTGTTCGTTCCTGGTCGGATAATTTAAGTACCTTTGTTTAACCCCGACTTCCATTTATACACCTCGATCCTATCGCCCCTCACTCTACGTCTCTCTAGGGAGTGCAAATTAAGATGCTTTAATCTAGCTCTATCCTTAAGGTTCACAATGCCCAGGATTAGTCTTGTCATCTTCCTCTGAATGCTTTCTAGGGATTCGACATCCATTCTGTAGTACGGTGACCAAAACTGAACTCCATAATCCAAGTTAGGTCTCACAAGCGCAAAATATAGTTTTAGGATAACCTCGCTATCTTGTAGCTAACACTCCTCTGAATGAACCAAAATACAGCCATGTTTCGAGCAAATATACATTGTTGTCTTGGTATAAGATTTTCCTACTTATCATTTCCCCTAAATCTTTCTCACAGACAGATTTCTCTATATCAACGTTGTTCATCTGATATCTGGTTTCTCTGTTTACATCACCAAGGCTAAGTACTTTACATTTGTCGACATTAAATTTCAGCTGCCTTTTTTCAGACCATGCGAAAATTTTGTTTAGGTCTTCCTGTAGTTGTGCCGAGTCCTCGACAGATTTAATTACACACTCTATTTTAGTGTCGTCAGCAAATTTACTTATGCTGCTGTCTCTGCCTCTATCTATGTCGTTATTATATACAATAAATAGTTATGGTCCAAGTATTGAGCCTTGGGTTACTCCTATGGTGACCTTACCCCAATCGGATTTGCTATCATTGATGCCGACTTTGTTTCCTGTCCTGTAAACACACCCTAATCCAGATGAGAGCACCAACATCCGTCTCTTCAGGCGTCTCACTGCTGCATATCACGAACCGCATCTCCGGCAGGAAATTCCTGCAGCGCTCGGAGGGGAGGGGGAGTATTGTAGTGGATACTCTCTCCTACATAACCTACGCCACAACATCGTTGAGGTCTATTTGATGCCAATGAAAAGAAGAGGAAAAGCGAAATAGAGGACTAATAGGGGCTTGCCTAAGGTGTTATGTTTGCTTCAAATTCATTATGACTAATTTAATCACCAATAAACTTATTTATGTTTATATTGACTGACTCGCTTCTTCTAATTCCCCACATCTCGACACCTGGAAACCGTTGTGTATGTTTGGCGTGTAAAGGGGGTAGGCAGTAGACACATGTTGAACTGATGGTGTCAAGGTGCAGATGTGAAGATTGTTTACCTCCTGTGTACCGGTGAAGTTACAGACGAGGTCACTCTTTTGGCTGTGACAGTACGGGGACTTGGGCCCGACTACCAGCCGGGAGGAGAGGGTAGTAGTGGTTGCTGTCTTCTCCACTACGAGAATCAACAACATTATCAGTTGGACGATCACTCTTGCCCACACTACACCCCGTTCTCCCTTCTCTGGTGAATTAAAGTTTAAAGTTTAGCACACAAGGTAGATCCAGGAATATTATAGTTGGAACAAGGTGGGGGTGTGAGGATTTTATCTATCACAGTCTTTCATTCTAATGGGGTCGAGGAGGTCTTGCTACTCCAGGAAATTTTGGAAATGAGATACTAAGAAGCTCCTGCGTTTTGGGATATCATTCTGTCAAGATGGCTGACGCAGAATGATAACCGCAGATCAAATGCCAAGGGGTGAAGGATGTAAAATAGCGCCCACTGACTACCTTTGGGCTATGAACAACAAAATACTGACATGGGCCTGCAAATTTGACACTCTAGCATTTTCCATTTGTGAAGGTTAATTAGATAAAAACTCATAATTTTGATATTTAACCGGTGAAATTTGTCTTTGTGATGGTGTAGCCTCTTATCACGAGTCAGCTCCTAGTACTGTATACTGGTGCTGTATTGTAATATAATATGGGTCTACTGTATCATGCTACCTGTTCTAACTGCATTTTGTAAGTAGGCACTTTAAGTTGTATTGGTGAGAAATGAGAGAAGTTAAATGTTCCACTGCAGGCGTGTGAAGCGACGCCTTTCCAAACATTTTAGTAAACTTATTTGATAAGTTCATTACTACGTCATTGTGTTTATCTTTTCTTATTTTTAGATTTATTGTTAATAATCTCATAAATTCCGTTTAACTTTCATCTTATTGAATATTGTGTATACTAGCACAGGTATCTGCTACTTGCACTGTTGTTTATACAAGTCTAAAGAGGCTCTTCAAAATCACTTTCACATCACATACGAGTACATCTTCACCTTTTTTTAAGTCTATAATCCATTTTGTTCATAATAATTATTACGGTCATATTCTATTTCTTCCTTAATAATGTCTTTTATAATGAAAACATTTTCTTTAACATTTATCTGTATCCTATTTGTTCATTCAAAATTAATTTGGTTTTGTATCTCACCCGTAGGTTTACGCAGTTGGCTTTTTATATAATCAACAAATATCAATTTCTATACTTCTGGTGTTTGAGTATTGTAATTTATTCCCCTTAATTATTCGCTCTAGACTGCATCAGCTGTGAACAAAATAGTTTAGAAAATACTTAAAAGAAATCCAGCCTCTTACTCTGCCACGACATAAACCTAGCAAGTACCATCTCCCACCACTGTTAAGAGTAACTGACACGAGGACATAAATAATTCGAGATAGTGTGGACTCTTCATTGCCGCATTTTCTCTTAATATTGTATTATGATTTATAATAAAACCATACTGTACAAATTAAAAAAAAATATTTGTTTAAACTATCCACCACTCTTACACTGGTCTTAACCATGAAACTCAGCCGACGAGGTTTCACGTCTATAGAAGAAATATTTATCTATTTTAAGAACCTTTGGAAATCCTAATCCTGTGTTATATACTCCTTGTCTTCCCGCGTCTCTCAAACATGGCGGTTCTGGCATGGGTATTGTTAAATAGCGTGGCCTTTAACTTTTGATTTTAGTTATTTGGAGAAGACAAAATGATAATGATGGAAGTTCTGCTGCAGGGGACAGGTGGAAGATGCACAGTATAACACTGATAACAAACAATGAATAGATAAGGAGAGGTGAGGGACAGCTGTTTGGTCAGATGTAGAATTTGTTGAAGCACGTTAATGCATTATAACAACGATCACTCATCAATAACTTATGTGTATGTCATGGTCTTGTACTCTGTTCCCTCTGAGCCTCGTTCACAAACACATAATGAAATGAAAGACGAGAGTTGATAATAACATAATTTTATTGTTAATGTGTTGGAACATTAATATTCTGCTATTAAATCTAAGACGTAAAATTCTTACAAAAAAAATGACAACAAAGTAACATGACCAGAATCTTATGCCAGGTAGCCTTTAGTGGCTGGCCCGTTTTGTGAGATATGGCAGCTCTATAAAATACTTATCTAGCAGGTGGCCATTCCGGGAGGTTTTCAATATGATGTAATTGTAAACAAACACAGAGGTGCCACATCTCACAAAACGGGCCAGACACTGTACCACGTAAAAGTGCAGGCGACAGTACATATCAATTCTCACTATTATGACCAGTGGTAAATTCTTGATTCATAGGAACAAGTTCAATCTGACAAAATTAAGTTGGAACTGAATTACAAAATGAAACGACTCTGTGGAGACATATATGTATTATTACTGGTATGTGCTACTAACTGTTAAAATTTAAGTTGTTTTCTATATTGTGCTCTCTTCCGTACACTGTCACTGAGAAATGTTTGTTTATTTGATGATGGTGTGTGTAAGGAGGTGTGTGGTGGTGTCTGTGGCTGTTGTTGGTCATCGTCTCCTACGGCCTCAACGCTGTGACTACTTCTTTCTCCCTCCTTGTTCAAGTTGCTTCCAGTAAAAGATGAAATTTCAGTGTTTCTGTGTTGCGACTCAGCTGCAGGTAGAGTCTTACGTTCTTCCAGGAGCTGTTCTGATTCGAGTTTGGTATGAGTGGGGGATTTAATTTTATCTCGTTTTCTGGGTTGACTATGCATACAGACACCCTTGGTTTTCTTTACTATATTTTTGCCAAATTTAATACATTTGAAACACACGACTATGCAAAAAAGGACGATCAAAAGGACTAAGCAAACGATAAATCCCACAAGGTAATAGGTTGTGTGGTGGGCAGGCAGGTGTTGGATGGCAATAGTCTTCTCAGCAGCGGCCAACTGTATTACGGTAAGTTTGCCGTTCATATTGTTCAGAATGACCTTCACGCCGGAAGATATCCCAAGCTCAGGACTGTTTATCGGCATGAACCCACTTTCTCTGATATCCAGAGTTGTATTCTTCCCAAGTTTTACGTTTTCCATTCGTACAGAAGTGATGTTGGTTGTCAAGAAATGTATCATGGCGTTGGCACTTGTACGTAGCTCCTCTATGTGGTCTATAGTGCACGACGCCACGTTCACTACAGCACCGCGCAATGGTGAGCTGGTCCTGAAAAACTTGATGCGCGAATTGATAAGAGAAGCACGTTGTATACACAGCGGGAGATCCAAGTAGGTGACCTTAGAGCTGACCACAGTGAGGTGCGTCACACTGGAAGGGATGCTTGTTACGGTGCTGTTGAAGATGAGAAGTTCTTGCAGGTGTGTGCAGCTTTCTGTTTTTGTCGCTTTGTCTTCCGTTACTAGCACCAGGTATGTGTTGCGGATGCTCATTTTCTCCACGCAAGTGACGTCTGGAAGATGAAGGATAGGTGGACATATCACCTCCACTTTCCGTGACGTTGATAAGTCCTCTCTTTTGCCTTCTACAAACAATGAATCTTGCACATATACAGGCTGTGTGGAAAAAGAAAAGTAAACGATAAAAGATAATGACACGTCGGTATTCTATTATATTGTCTGAAACCCTTGGAATAAATTTATCACGAAAACCATCAAATGTGGTTCACGTAACTTCTACATTCTGTTGTTATACAGCAAGACATTTTGTCTTTTGCCCTTCCACAGTTATTTGTAGCCGTCGATGACGACTAATCCTACCTACTATTTTCCGGACTTTAAAAAAAAACCCTGTTGACTTACGAGTATACTGTATACAGCACATGCAGTTATGAATAGCGTAAGTTTTATCCTCTTGCTTCCCAGGAGGATGAGAGTAAAAATTTTAACATAAATATTTCCAAGATTTTTTTTATCATTCACGATATTTTAGAGGCAAGAGAGAAACTAGCAAGGTGCAGCAGTGATGCGCGAAGATATCTAACCTCTTGTGCGTCCGTAAAGTTACAGACGAGACCACTCTCTTGGCTGCGACAGTACGTGGACTTAGGACCCACTACCAGGCGGGAGGAAGAGGAGGAGGTGTTGATTTTGGTGGGGGCGGCAACCGTCAGAACCATTGCCATCATCTGGACGTACACTCTTAGCCACACTACACCCCAGCCTAGTGAGGCGAAATATAAGGTGATACTAACAAATGAGAAATGATCAGTGAAATATTATCTTACAATATGTCTAATAATTATAAATGGTAAGGGTAAAATTTGGATTGGTAGGTGAACCACATGAAATTTTGCAAACTAAAAATGCTGTTCCTCCCCCGATGTGGGTCATCGACCCACAACGGGGCCTGGGAGGTGGGTGATAAGAGTAAGGGTAAAAAGAAATTAATAATAGAGAAGACAAATATTATATTAATCTACATCACGAAGACGCCGGAAAACAAGCTTTTTGAAGTGAGACATTTTATGAGTATGGAAACACAGACGAAAGCAGAACATTCCACAGTTTGGCTGTGTGAGGAAAGAAGGGTGTACTATATCGGGTTATTCTAGTGTGACCGACATCCATAGAGAAATGGTGGGCACCGCGGGCAAGACGAGTGTTACGAGCCCATGGCCTTGCCGGCGGTACACAGGATGCCAAATCCACCGAACATTGCCTGTTAAAGTACCTGTAAAAGAGAGAGAGTGAAGCAACATTGTGGCGAAGAGAAGGAGAAGAAAGATTATTAACTTAAGGAGGCGAGTTAATAAGACGAATTGCCTTTGATTCCACCCTATCTAACAGTTGGACAGAAGAGCCATCCTAGATATGAGAGCAGTACTCCAAGTAAGGATGAATGAATCCCTTATAAACGTGAAGCAACTGCTCAGGAGTGAAGTATCTACGGCAGCTGTACAGCATTCTCAGCTTTCGGGAGGCAACTTTAGCAATGTTGTAGAAGTGTGGCTTCCATGACATAGGAGAGGAAATGGTGAGGCCTAGCATATCTATTATACTGTAGATGAGTTGATATATCCACACGTGCCCCTCACTGTTATCAGTGGTATGCGGCAACCGTTAACACCCGTCACTGCCGGCTGGTGATAACACTTCCCCCCCCCCCAACACCGCCCCTCACCCCCACGTTAGGTACATTGTTACCAATCTGCCGCCAGTTACAAGAGCTCTCACCCGGGCGGGGGGGGGGGGGGGGGGGGGGGGGAACTTTTATGAGTGACTGCATGTAGTGCTGACACCTGCTAATGCTCATTACTTTAAAATTTATCTACATTTTATCAAAACTAATACAGGTTTAGGTCTAGGGTAGCAGCCTTAGAAAGTTTTCAAATCCGGAGCTTTTACCTACGAATCTTATCATTATTTGTTGATACACTGGGAACACTATATACAGTACACCGAGACATAATCTTACCGAGTACATTTTAATGCTAATTGATTGATCAAGAAAATATACGAACATAAGCAGCTTTGTTTTATTTGTTTACGAATAGTTATTGAGATTGTGGCTAAAAAAGCCATTTCTTCATAAAAGGAGCTAGGTACTAATTAATAAAGCTTATACCTACAATAAAATGTAAATTAGATCAAAGTACCGTCCTCATATCTAAGGGTTGGCGACCACAGTCCTCCACTCTAAATGTTCCCCGGCTGTTTTTACCAATCCTCCAAGATTTTGTATATCTCTGGGGACCCACTTTCTGGTTTCATATATATATATATATATATATATATATATATATATATATATATATATACAGTATATATATATATATATATATATATATATATATATATATATATATATATATATATATATATATATATATATATATATATATATTAGGGTTGCCATATCTGAACATTAAAAAAAGAGGACGTTCCCGAAGACATCATGCCCCTCCCCCCTTCCCGACCTGGCACACACTTGGTGCTATGTAACCTTGATGCAGCCGTGACCGTTTTATGCTCTGGAAAAGTACAACAAATCGTAAGCACTAGCTGTGGCAACAAGAGACAAACCCACAACAAAGACTAAGATCAAACACTGTCACTGCAGGTTAAAGACTGGCCAACCACCGGTCACCGCCATAGTTGTCAACACACGTAAATAATATAGCGAAAGTGGCTAGATTATGGTTGAAAATTGCTAAAATGCCTTAAATGCAGGACAAGAAAAACAAATGCTACAGTGCAAAAAAAGCCATAAGAAAAAATGCTATACTTTCAACATTTCGTTTATGGCTGTAATAGCACTAAATACAAAAAAAATTATAATAATGCTCGTGGCTGAAGAACAAGGAAAAGCAGTACATGGCACTACAGTTTACCCCAAAAACTGCAAGCAGCTAAGTTGACAACACTGTACAGGCGTACACGTGACTTATCAGCTGACGAAAACTGAACAAGATCTCTACTGTTTCCACCTCCCCTCTCTCTCTCTCCCGTCATTACAGTTTCATGTTTCTTTCCGTGGAGAAAATGATGGAAGCTGAAATTCCGGACTTTTGAAGAATTTTAAAAATTCCTTCCGGATGAAGATTTCGAGACCTAAATGGAGGACATGTCCGGGAAAATACGGACGTATGGCAACCCTAATATATGTATATATATATATATATATATATATATATATATATATATATATATATATATATATATATATATATATCATGGAGTAACTTCCTCATGTAACAGGAACTTAATCTAAACAGGAAACAGGAACTTACTTGGAATGAACATTGTCTTAAAGTATGACAGGAAGCTCCCACACACCATCTCTCCTCACTGACTAAACTCTTAACTGAGCAAGGCAACCTGGGTAAAGGTTAGTTGGGGAATCTCTCTTTTATATTTAAATGTCCTTAATCAGAGTAACTGACTGGGTCCTTGCTGTAAGTGGAAACAACAACAAAAATAAGGTATGTTGTTTAGACGCACATTATCTATAAAGTTCACTCATTGATAAATAAAATAATTACCTTCATACTTAGAATATTGGAGAACATTAGGATATTTTGTTTCATTTATATTATATTTTGTTCTCAAGTAAAAATTTTACAAATCGTGGTATCAGAGTTATCTTATCTTTTTCTCCCAACACCAGCGCTGGGGAGAGGCACTGTGCTGCGATAGTTCCTGTTATAATAAATAAAATACTATTGTGACGTTCGTAGGTGTCCTTTATTACTAAAAAATGATAGATACGTCTAGATGTCGTTGGTCTAAGGATGTTTACAGTCTTTGCAGGAGCAAATTTTGTTCTTATCTTTCAGTAGGATGTCTGTGTCATTCGGTGAATTTCCCATTGTTCACGGTGTTTGTAGACACTAAAGTTAAGTTGGAATATAAATGGATAATATTTTTGCGTGTGACCAACCGATAGGCGAATTTTATTATTCCAACGTTAATTTTTTTCCTGCATCTGTTGTAAATATATATATGATGAGGCTTCCTTGATAGTTTCCGCCACTTTGCTGTTTGTCTAGATGCCCGTGTATGATGTTCGACACATGTGGTTCTTAAACTTCTTTTCTCCGTACCTTCTGAGCTGATCTCTGACCCCCGCCGCCGTGATATACAATTGTAAAGACAAATATTGCATTTAAATAAATTTATTTGGTTTGAAAGTAAAAATGAAACAATGAAATCTTCCAGTATTAACTTTATTTCCTATGACTCATTGTGTAGCCAGTTGTACTGTACGTGTAACTTATATTTCTATGTAAGTCTCGAACAAAAGTCCTCGTGAGCGCCTGTGTCCCCGAACTACAGTAACTAGTCTCAGAACCGAATTGCTAGATTACTCATACATGGCGCTACAGTATCTCATATGGGTTTGGCACGGTTTCGAAAAGGAGTGTAGACATACAGTACATTTGTTCGTGGCTGCATATTTTTAGAGTTGTGACATAATAAATTTATGCGGTGCCTGGTACGGTCTAACCCAAAAGTTCGTTAACTCTCCCAGCCAGCTATCGCTGCACTACCTGCTTCAGAATGTTTGAAACTGTCTCAGTACTAACCAGAACATGAAGCCGATACGAATGAACCTAAAGGTTCCAAGTAACAGACTCAATATCATACACCTGAAGCAGGCAGTGCAGCAATAGCTGTCTGGGAGGGTTAACGAACTTTTGGGCGAGACTGTACTAGCGCATTTCACTTATAAGAACATAAGAAGAACATAAGAAAATAAGGAGTCTGCAATAGGCCGGTTGGCCTGTGCATGACAGCTCCTGTCGAGAGTTACTACCACTCTCTATCATCCATGAATCTATCTAGCCTCCTTTTGAAACTTTCCAGAGTTCCCGCACTTACTACAAAGTTGCTAAGCTTGTTCCACTCGTCCACCACCCTATTTGTGAACCAGTTCCTTCCTATCTCCCTCCTAAACCTAAACTTATCCAACTTGAATCCGTTGCTCCGAGTCCTTTCACCCACTTAAATACTTCTATCATATCTCCCCGCACTCTTCGTCTTTCTAGGGAATGCAAGTTAAGTTTCTTTAGCCTATCCTGATATGGAAGGTTTCTAAGTCCCGGAATAATTTTTGTCATTCTTCGCTGCACCGACTCTAGTGAATTTATATCCATTCTATAATAGGGGCACCAGAACTGAACCGCATAATCGAGGTGTGGCCTGACTAGCGCAAGATATAGTTGCAATAAGACCTCTGCACTCTTATTACTTACACTTCTAGATATAAAACCTAATACTCTGTTTGCCTTCTTTCGAACATTAACGCACTGTTTTCTAGGCCGTAGGTCCGGGCTTACAAGTACCCCTAGGTCTCTTTCGCAAGTCGACTTCTCTAGGTTAATGTTGTTTAGGCTGTATACATTATAAGTATTTGTTCTTCCAATATTAAGTACGCTGCACTTGCTGGTGTTGAATTTCATTTGCCATTTTTCAGACCACCCCTGCAGTTTATTTAGATCCTCCTGTAATGCATTTGCATCCTGCCCTGAATTAATTTGCCGCCCTATTTTGGTGTCATCCGCAAACTTGCTTATGTCACTGCTGATCCCAGTATCTAGATCGTTTATGTAGATTATGAACAAGAGTGGGCCTAGTACTGACCCCTGGGGAACCCCACTGGTTACACGGCCCCACTCAGATTTAACACCATCTACGCTGACCCTCTGCGTTCTATAGGTGAGCCATAATTTTATCCAATTTAAAACTTTCCCCTCGATACCATGAGCCTTAATTTTTCTCAGAAGCCTCTGATGCGGTACTCTGTCAAATGCTTTGCTAAAGTCTAAGTAAATAACATCGTAATTTTCGTCATTATCTACTACCTCGAAGACTTCCCTAAAAAACGTTAGCAGATTTGTTAGACAAGATTTTCCCTTTGTAAACCCATGTTGAGAGTCTTAGATTAATTTGCTCTTCTCTAGATGCGATCGGATGCTATCTGCTATAATTGATTCAAGAAATTTCCCCACTACTGACGTCAAACTGATCGGCCGGTAATTTGATGCTGATGCTCTGTTTCCCTTTTTGAATATGGGTACTACATTTGCCTGTTTACACAAGAATGGCACAATTCCAGTGTCTAATGATTTTGTAAATAAGTTTACGAGGGGTCCGCTAATCTGTTCCCTACACTCTTTCAAGACTCGAGGGAAAATTTCATCCCGCCCTGGGGATTTTGTTTTCTTTAGTTTATTTATCTCCTTTCCCTTAAATATCAGTTCCACCTCTGGAATTTCATAGCAAATTTCTTCTGTGAAAACTGATAAGAAGTAGCTGTTCAATGCTTTGCTTATTTCTTCACTGCCAATTATCACTTCTCCCCTCCCTGACTTTAAAGGCCCAACTTTGTCCTTGACCTTTGTCCTATATACCTGGAAAAATCCCTTGGGATTCGCCTTGGATTCTCTTGCTATTTTGATTTCATAGTCTCTCTTTGCTTTCCTTACATTTTTCTTAACATTCCTAGATAGTTCATTATACCTATTTCTGAGCTGCTCCTCCCCTCCCTTTAATTTCTTATATATTCCTATGTCATGTTTAAGTTTTCTGGTCATCCACCTTGGCTCATTCTTATTTGACCTAATTTTTCTGTATGGCATATTTTGTTCTTGTGCTTTATGTAGTATACTAGTGAATATATTATAGTCATGATCAATTGTTGTGTCATCTACGACCTCACCCCTTCCTACTGGGGACTGACGTGACTGTTCCCAGGTGACTTCACCTAGGTACCTTCTTAACCCCTGATAATCAGCCAACCGAAAGTTTGGGACTCTGACCATATTGTCATTGTTTTTCGTTTCCCAATTTAGGGTGAACCTGATTTCTCTGTGAGCACTGTTACCTAGTTCTTCCCCTACTGTGATATCTCTGATAATATTTTCTTTATTTGTTAATACTAGGTCTAATATATTGTCACCTCTAGTAGGTTCTGTAATTAGTTGTTTCAAAAATTTTTCCTGTACTGCATCTAGGAAGTCTTCAGATTCATAGTCACCTACAATGTTGTCCCAGTCAATATTTCTGAAGTTGAAATCCTCCATAATGCATAGATTGTTATATTTTGCTGCCCTACTCATTTCTTGCCATATGGGCTGAGCTGCTTCTTTGCCAAGACTTGGGGGCCTGTATATTCTGACTATATATATATATATATATATATATATATATATATATACACACACACTGTACTTATACTATGTATGTGCACCATTTACTTTGTGTTTAGTTGGATGCACTGTAGATGCCAGTGTTACCCGTTGACTCCCCACACCCCCTAAAATACCACAGGCGGTCTAGCTTAAGAAACGTTATTTCTTGGTGCCTAACAACAATAAATCCCTTGATCGGCGTTCAGCTAATTCATATAAACAATTAAATGTTGCAAAAATTATTCTTATTTCAGGGCCAGAATTTAACAATCGTCCACAGCGCCATACACTAAAGCAATTTGTATTTATAATTTCAGACAGATTGTTAGAGGCGCTAAAAACTGATTTATCTGCTGGGTACCTTTAACACTTTGCGAATTGATATTCACTAAACCTTTTTAAGTATACACGAGTTTACACAACGCACATTAGAAAAGTGGATTGATTAGCACTGACGTGTGTGTGTGTGTGTGTGTGTGTGCGATAACTTTATCAGCCAAGCTTCCTTTCTCTACAACAAGGAACAAATACCATGTCCAACAAAATAATCTTTCCAGATCTCACTAATTTTTTTGCAGGTAAAAGTCTTGTGGCTGTTGGCCAACTCCTTGACAAGGCAGCTCATGGACGTCCCCTGTTACCTTCACGATAATTGGAAGCTTAATGGTATTACTTGGTCCTCTCATTCTTTATCACGTTTATTGTTCTAACAAATGTAAACAAATATTACGCTGAGTTTACTTTAAATTTAATAGTTTTGTTCGCGACGTTCTCTTCCTTACTAAACGTGTTGACGAGAAGCGTGAAATATCTCAATAAATTTTTCGATTACGAAGTTTCGTCAAATAGGTTATCTGAAATATGCCCATAAAACCCCCGTACACAGGATAGGGTCGGCTATGTAGGCCAGTACCGGCAATTTGGGCAGCCAACCAGCTCTAAATTACCTACAATAACTAGTCGAATGCATAAGTTTACCACACTGTTAGCCAAGCTAGTCATTTGAAGGCGGTCAGCCCGCGTACTATTACCTGCCTCAATATAAATAGACATGTGTTTTGGCGTTCGATTACTGTCTCGTCTCGAACTCAGGTAGTGTAAATTGTAATGATCTGGGGGTATGATTACTGTCTAGAGCAGGGGTCCGCATCCCCCCCCCCCCCTTTTCCGGCTGCATATGTATGCGGCCGGCTGAGTGACGTCTAAATTTCAGGCTACGTGGCCGGTAAAACTGTTATTATTCCTTATATTTTGGGTGAAATAACATACTGCTGTGAGCAGACATTCAGTGTATTTACCTTTGTGAAGATCAAGTACCGTTCTAAGCTCACACAAGCAGTCACACCACAGAACTGTGAAGACTGCTCTAACACACTTTGAACCAACTTTTTCTGAAATTGCAGATCACATCCAGGCTGAACCCTAACATTAGTTTTGGTATTGTTCTGTGTATTTGTATTTAGAATTGAAGCCCTTATATTTCTATGCAAAAAGCAGACTTTATTTTACCTGAATAAAACATATGGAGGAAATTTTTGTCTGTCATTTATAATAACATCACATTTTTTTTGGGGGGGGGAGGAGGTGTAATTGTACTGTATACTGCAGGGTATCATAATACCACTTTATAAAGCAATTTCCCCTATATGCTTGTATTTTGGGTGCGAATCGATTATTAAACCGTCATTTTGTACTGCTCGAAGACAGTTTCATATTTCCATATTTTGTATTGCTAAAAGTTGTTTCCCTAATTTCTTTTCAGAGTATTTAACTAGGCTAGTGACTACAGCTATTATTTCAGAGCAGAGTATGTATATGCTGAAAATGAAAGCTATGTTTAGTCATAAATATCGGGGTCGTTTATAACAATTTTCTGACAATAATATATAGTCCTGCATTTCTAATTTTACATTAAATTCTGTGGAACGCAGTACAGTACTGACTTATGTTGGCTTAGTACACCTGCGGCCGATCGCAGACTACTTGCAACATTAAGTGGCCGACTAGTGTCTAAAGGTTGTGGACCCCTGATCTAGATGGCGCCACTGGTGGTACGAGTTGTAATTAACTGATATAACTAATAAACTGGATTCTCGTGGTGGAAGCCCACGAGTTAACACTGCCACTTCCTCTCTCCTGCATCTCTCCTCAATACACTGCAATTCTGGATCAGCGTGAAGGCTCAGCAACGCGATGGAAGCAGTCGGCATAGCTTCACCTTTGCCATTCCAAAAAATGTCCTGGGAAACTTACCAATGCTTGGCTGCTGTTGGGGGTACGAGCTTTCCAGCGACACGGAGGAAGGACCTGCTGCTGTGCAGTGTGGAAGCCGAGGGGCAGAGAATGTTCCGATATAAATATACCACCCTGTTCTGATCCTGGACGATCCCTGTTGGGATCTTAAAAACAATCAGGCATACGCGTATATTAATTTCTCCACACTTTATTTTTACGTAACATTTGACAAATAGGTTGTCATACTGCAGTATATGGATTGTGACATATACTTTATATAAACACCAAGGTTTCGTATGGAAGTAAAATTAACAATATCGTAATTAACAGGAAATTAAAGTAAAATAAGAGGTGGTAAAAGGGGTGAGGTTAGTGGAGAGGTGGTAAGCAAGGACTATAAACAGTATAATATCCTTGGTGGTAAGGACCTTCTGTGGTAGGTTGCTTGGCTCGTATCACCGACCCTTGACCTTGAAATCTCCCATATATTGTTCAGTCGGTTAAATAAAAGAATATTTACTAATACTAAATGCTATATACTAGTAGCTAAACCAAATTAACTAGCTGCATTTCTCGATGTATAATTAGTTGTCCGTTCTTTTTGCCTTTAAAATGATATAAACTTACCGATTATTAATTTATACTATTTCAGTTGTTTATAGCTTAAATTATGAAGCTATATAAATGATAAATAGCTGTTAGAGTACAACTATCATGGTAAAATTGCCTTTGTTGACACTATGATACGAGTAATGTTAAAATACTTTTGTTATTCCTAAAATAATATTCTTAACGTTTTCTTTGTTGATAGAGATATTTCCCTTTCTATCTTATGTTTAGGAGGAACCATAAAAAAAAGACCGCCTAAGGTTTTTAATATATCTGAACTCATTATCTGAAGCTTTGAACCTCCTCTCCTTGTAAAATTTTCCCAATTGTTTAGGGAAGTGCAGGGATTCCTAAACACTAGTGTCTTTGGATTTTCATAACATATTTGTTTTACTGTTGCTCCCACTTGTTGCGTTCCTTACAGAGACCGTTGAAATATAATGCCTTACAGGTCTCTCTCTTTCAAGTCTGTAAATGCCTAGGAAGTATATATTACCAGTGAAGAAATTGTGCTATGAGATATATAACATAAAAACCCATAACGTGATTTTTGGTACAGTACCCGCTCTATCACATTGGTTCAGCATGTACTGTACATAATACACAATGTTAGGTTTATAAAAATGGTAAACTATAGGTTGATTCAAGCAAGGATATTGTCACAACTATACAAACGTTACATTCCGGAAAAAAGTACAACATAAGGTAACTTTATATTATTCCAGAAATAAGTCACTTTAACTGTTCATGACTAACATAGTTCGAAAAAAAATCATCCCAGTGGAAATCTCAGGGACAATTGGAAGACCGAATAAATTACAATTCATAAACCACGATCATTTCTTCACAACAGGTCACAGCTTCAAGCTTCTGGAGTCATCACACGGAGCGGGCGGACCTCATGGACTATCTTCTCTCAGCGACTGGTAGAATACTCCTCAAAGAAGCTGTGGAAACGAGAACAATACAAACCTTTAAATAAAATGATTGGATCAAGATGAACGCGGTACCTTAAAGAAAACCACCAGCTTCTTTCTCAACTCAGGCTAGGACGTCAGTTGATGTTAATTAGGTGTGCAAGATCAACAGGTTTTACCTCATTTGGCTTGGCTTGCTATGTAAGTATCTGAAGAAAATATAGTAATTAATAACTGGATGGCGGAGGTGGGAGAGGAGGGAAAAAATCGTACAAGTTCTTTTACAGTTGTTTACATAATACACTAAGCAAAGAGACATGGCGAAGATTTTATTGTCAAACTTCTGTTGACAAAATCTAGCACAGAAGACTTAAAAACGACAGTTATATTAATATCTTTCTTTCTGGTTAAATATTTCCTCTATTTATAGAAACAATTACGATTAGACATTCAACAAACCTTGATTTATTAATTAAAAAAATAAATAAACGTCAGAGAAAATATAACACAACCACACAGGTATGTCCTTGTGAAAAATTTAACATAAATGTATGCATAAACGTGAACCAGCAATTCACAATTACTTTTGTATTTTTCTAGAAATATATCAGAGAGTAGCAGGTCTCCTGAGACCATCCATTTTAATAACTCATTGATGAAACATTTGTTAGGTTTTATGAATTAACATAACCGAAATCATGTTGACTTTTGTGAAAGTCATTTTAAAGGTCACTAATATATGCACCTACTCTTGCCTTCTGTTGCCACCCAGTCACTCCTCTCTTCTGGTTTGACACAAGCTGGTAGTCCCCCTGTGGCCCCCCCCCCCCCCTGCTCACGGCCTACTCTACCGCCGGCGGCCTTCACTACTGGTGTAGTGCCTACCAGGCCTGCCCTGGTGTGTCCTGCTGCCCCCGAGCGAAGTCCTGCCTCATCTTCACGACACGTGGTGCCTCAACCTGTCCTCCACCCACCGCAAGCCGCGCCCGCTCCTGTGTCTGTGCTGTCTCCACCAGGGCTGCCTATTGGACCTGAGGACACCACCCCCGGCTACCTGTACCCCACCGACATGTCGACGAACACACCATCACAATAACGCTAAAAGGTGTGTCCCTCAATATTGTCAATGCCTATGTGCCTCCCTCCACCCCTTCTGTACCTGTCCCACCACACCATATCACCTCCACCCCCTCTGTACTTCGCCACGCCTAGTACATTAGCATCCCTGTGCCTGGCCGCACTGTTTGTAAACTTTGTGGTCAACCGACTCTCACACCCTCTCTCACCACATCCTCACTTGCCCTATGACCTCCTCCTACAGGTCCCCAGCCGTTAACTGCCTTGAGCAGATTGATGATGTCGCCTCTTCTCTTACGGCCTCCCTCCCTCCTATCCTCGTCTACTGTGATGGGTCTGTCACCACGCTGGACTGCGCTGGGGCAGCTGTATGGATTCCTGAGCGCCAGGCCCGCAAGAAAATCAGGGTCCACGACTGGGCCTCCTCCACTGACACTGAAAGCATAGCCATCCTCGCGGGCATTCATGAGGGGGCGACCTACAGTATGCTCGCACTGAACGCCAGAACCTCCTTATAATCAGTGACAGCACTTCTGCGCTAGCGAGGTTCAAATTACCCTCCCCCTCCTCCCCTGCCGCCCAACACACCCTAGCCGCCGTCGCCAGGCTAGAACAAACTGATGACATCCGTGTCAAGTTTATTTGGATCCCGTCACATATAGGAATAACTGCCTGTGACACTGTTGATCGACTTGCCAAAGAAGCGACACAAGAAGATACTGAAGCCACCCTCGCCCTCTCCCTGAATCATCTCAAATCTCGCATACACGCCACACAACGAGAAGCATTCGACGTAAAATGGACACACCTGAAACAAAGGGGCAGCGTCACACTATGCCACTATGACGCTGTAACCGGTGACTCCAACCGCCACTACAAAGAGTATCAATCTCTGACTCGATCTCAACAGATTATATACATGAGACTGCGCCTAGGGTACAGGTACCTATGGGAGTACATTGGCAACCCTGAGCCTGGCCGCACTGTTTGTAAACTTTGTGGTCAACCCGACTCTCAGATTACAGATTGCCCACGAGGGGGCTAGTTTATTGGGCACCCCTTTACATCCTGTGCAAGGTGAAGCGCAGAAGCGTTTACAGTGCCCAACTGGGAAGCATGTGGAGTTCATGCTTGCCTTTATGACTCATGCATTAAGGGCGTAAAAGGCCTGAAGGGTCATGGGTTTTGTCAGCAAGTTACATAAAGTGACAATGATGAGTGTGTGGGTGGAAAATTCCCGGTACAATTTATCTGTTTATGGCAAAGTGTGGCAGGTCCCTAATAATGTCAAGTGCCAGGCCTGTCACTAGGAGGAGGGATATCTGGTCAGGGAGGGAAGAGGTGCCACCCCTGTAGGGGGAGGTCATAGGGAAAATGAGGATGTGGTGAAAGAGGGTGGGAGAGTCTGTTGACCACAAAGCTTACAAACAGTGCGGCCAGGCTCAGGGTTGCCAATGTACTAGGCGTGACGAAGTACAGTGGGGGTGGAGGTGATATGGTGTGGTGGGGCAGGTACAGTAGGGGTGGAGGGAGGCACATAGGCATTGACAACATTGAGGGACACACCTTTTAGCGTTATTG
This sequence comes from Homarus gammarus, assembly GCA_958450375.1. Lineage (NCBI taxonomy): Eukaryota > Metazoa > Arthropoda > Malacostraca > Decapoda > Nephropidae > Homarus > Homarus gammarus. The sequence continues at coordinate 726,350 of CAUDMG010001560.1, read as the reverse complement.
TGATGGCGTGTTCGTCGACATGTCGGTGGGGTACAGGTAGCTGGGGGTGGTGTCCTCAGGTCCAGGTAGCCCTGGTGGAGACAGCTCAGATACGGGCGCGGCTTGCGGTGGGTGGAGGACAGGTTGAGGCACCAAGTGTTGTGAGGATGGGGCAGGACTTCGTTCGGGGGCAGCAGGACACACCAGGGCAGGCCCGGTAGGCGCTACACCAGTAGTGAAGGCCGCCGGCGGTGGAGTAGGCCGTGAGCAGGGGGGGCTCACAGTTGGACCAACAGCTTGTGTCAAACCAGAAGAGAGGAGTGACTGGGTGGCAACAGAGGGCAGGAGTAGGTGGGAGATGGTGGTACAGAGTGTAGCGAAGAGTTTTTCAATACGGTTGGTAAATTCTTGGAAGAGGGATATGATCTGTGTCATGTCACTGGCGGGGGGTTGTGGGGGGACACCGGTGGGAGCACAAGGCCCGACAGCCTCAGAGTAGATACGGGGAGGAGGCCCAGTAGTAGTTGAGTTACGAGACAGCCGGGACTGCTGTGTTGGAGCCAGATGAGGCCAGGCAGAGGCAGGTGTTGTTGAAGAAGGCGTTGCTGGAGACACAGGGTACACAGGGGGGTGTGGCCCGGAAGACTGGAGGGGGGGGGGGCGTTGTGGTAAACTTGGCCTTCGGGGAGGCTTTTCCCCTGGGACAGACGGGCGATTGGGGCATTGCCGTGAGTCAGCATTGTGCAGGCCGCCACAGTTACAACATCTGGGATTAATTACATAGCCCACCCCACCACTATTAAGGTGGTCTTTGATTTTCTGGGCACAGGCGGCGGAGTTGTGGTTACGTGAACAGAAGCGACATCTCGGCCGATCACGACGACAGCAGGCAGTGAAGTTGTGACCCCAATGAGAACAGACAACACAAAATGCAGGCTCAGGATGAGAGGCTTCTGCATACAGTGGGGGTAAGAGAGGGTGGGCATTCACAGTGGTTGGGCACTCCCTTCCCTTCCACTTGACAATGACAGCGGGTTGTGGAACTCTCCCCCGGTAATGGCGACGTATACTCAATATACTAGAGTTAAAGTCACGCGCATCTTCGATGTCAGCGTATAGGGGGAAACGTTTCACTAGAATGTGGCAACATTCATCCGCGTCTATGGGGGGGGGGGGGGGGGCACCAGGACAACCCCGTTAAAGCCAACAGTACTAAGTGTTTCATAGGCCTCAGAAGTCTGACACTTGATAAGGTTCCGGTTCTTACCTTATCGGAATTCAATGCTGAAACGGTGCTGTCTGCAGTACTTCATCATCCAATTAAAGCGTTCCTCTACAGTTTTCAGAGAGTTCTTGGGGAAGTGGAGATTCAGCTTACTTGTTTGCTTGGCAGAGGCCAGGGTGATAGGGTCCATGGCATTAGTGTTTCCACTGTGGCTAGCGTTTCCCATAGAAACATATGAACATAAGAACATAAGAATGGAGGAAACTGCAGCAGGCCTATTGGCCCACACTGGGCAGTCCCGTTTACACCCAACCCCTATTGCTCATATAAGCATCCAACCTATGTTTGAAGCTATTCAGCGTATTCGAGTTAATGATGATATTTGGTAACTTGTTCCATTCATCCACTACTCTGTTTCCAAACCAGTGTTTACCTATTTCACGCCTAAATCTAAATTTGTCTAATTTAAAACCATTGTTACGAGTTCGCTCCTGGTTGGATAGTTTGAGTACCTTTGTAATGTCCCCTTTGTTTAGCCCTGCCTTCCACTTATACACCTCTATCAGGTCGCCGCTCGCTCTACGTCTCTCCAGGGAGTGCAAATTAAGATGCTTTAACCTCTCTCTATACTCAAGGTTCCTAATGCCCGGGATTAGTCTTGTCATTCTCCTCTGAATTCTTTCCAAGGATTCTATATCCATTCTGTAATACGGTGACCAGAACTGAACTGCGTAATCCAGGTGTGGTCTCACAAGAGCAAGATACAGTTTTAGGATGACCTCGCTAGTCTTGTAACTAACACTTCTTTGTATGAACCCAAGTATTTTATTAGCCTTGTTACGAGCAAAAACACATTGTTTACTTGGCTTAAGGTTCCTACTTATCATTACTCCTAAATCTCTCTCGCAGTCGGATTTCTCTATGGCATCGTTGTTCATCTGGTATCTGGTTTCCCTGTTTACATCTCCTATACTGAGTACTTTACATTTGTCCACGTTGAATTTCATCTGCCATTTTTCAGACCATTCGAAAAATTTGTTTAGATCTTCCTGTAGTTTTGTGGAGTCTTCGTCAGATTTAATAACAAGTCCTATTTTAGTGTCATCAGCAAATTTGCTTATGTTGCGGTCTATGCCGATATCTATGTCGTTTATGTATATAATAAATAATAATGGTCCAAGTACTGAGCCTTGGGGAACTCCACTTGTGACGTTGCTCCAATGGGACTTAGTGCCATTAATGCTCACTCGCTGTTTCCTGTCCTGTAACCACGCCCTAATCCATTTAAGGATATTACCTTTGATGCCATGTGCTTCTACCTTTCCAATTAGTCTTTCGTGGGGGACTCTGTCGAAGGCTTTGCTAAAGTCGAGATATACCACATCATAATTGTGCCCCTCGTCCACCGATTCGAAAACTGATGAAAAGAATGTTAATAGATTCATTAGACAAGAACGTCCGCTTGTGAAGCCATGCTGGGAATCATTGATCAATCTGTGCTTCTCCAGGTGATTTCGAATAGAGTTTGAAATGATTGCTTCCAGTATTTTGCCTACTATTGATGTTAGGCTGATTGGGCGGTAGTTAGAGGATAGTGATCTATCCCCCTTCTTGAAAATCGGTATTACATTCGCTATCCTCCAGGATTCTGGTACTACACCTGTTTTTAAGGACATGTTAAACAACTTTGCTAAGGGCATACTAAGCTCTTCCTTACATTCCTTTAATACTCTGGCAAATATCTCATCGGAACCAGGTGACTTATTAGGCTTTAGTTTGTCTATTTGCTTACTAATATCGTTACTAGTCACTACTATCTCGCTTAATTTGTTTTCTTCACTATCTCTGAATAAAGTCGGTGCCCCGGGTATCATGTTTAAATTTTCGGTGGTGAAAACTGTTGAAAAATATTTATTCAAATTATTGCTCATTTCTCCGTCGTTATCAGTTAGCTCGCCGGTATCTGACCGTATTGGTCCAATCTTTTCTTGTGTTTTAGTTTGATACATTTGGTAGAATCCTTTGGGGGTTTGTCTTCGCCTCCCTTGCTATCCTTACCTCATTATTCGTCTTGGCTTTCCTTATCTCGGTTTTAACCCTACTCGTCAATACCCTATAATAATACCGGAGGTGAATTTCGCCACGATTTATCCTTCTACCTGTAGCCTTCCTTTGGCCAATGATGTTCTTTAAATAATTATTTATCCATTTAGGGTCATTGTTGTCTGATCCGAGTTTTTTGTATGGTATGTTCTGCCTTTGTGCATTAAGTAACTCACTATTTAAATTGTCGTGGAACTTGGCAATCTCAGATCTCGTTATCAGGTCCGTGTCATCTGTCCGGTTCACAGCCAAGAGCGACACCCCCTCTTTAAGCTGCCTCTTTAAACTGTCAAAGTTTGCCCTTCTGAAATCTGGTACTTTAGTGGAATTTTCCTTACATCTGCCCTGAAAATCTAACTGGAATCTAATTTCTTTGTGATCGCTGTTTGCAAGTTCGTTCCCTACCTCGACATTGGTAATGAGGTTTTCTCTGTTTGACAGAACTAAATCGAGTATATTATTACCCTGGGTGGGTTCGGTTATATGTTGACTTAGAAAACAGTCCTGGATCGTCTCGATAAAATCCTCTGATTCTGAGTTACCTGTAAGGTCAGTCCAATCTATTTGGCCAAGGTTAAAGTCGCCTACTCTACAGACTTTGTTGTGTATGGAAGCCCTGCGCATTTCATCCCAGATAAGTCGCTCATTGACTCTATCAAGATTGGGAGGTCTATATATTGCTCCTGTGATTAATTTTTCCCTACCGTCGATTAATTCTATCCAAATTGTATCTGTATTCCGCTCAGTTTTTATTTCCTTATTTATTTCACACTTCAGATTATCCCTAACATTGCTCCTCCGCCTCCTTTCCTGGTCTGCCTATCGGTATGGAACAGTTTGTAACCCGCAATTTGGTATTCGACCGGTAACTCACGTGTGTCTAGGTTGATCCATGTTTCAGTGAATGCTATTATATCGATTTTTTCGGTACATACCAAGGCCCTAATATCATTCATTTTGTTTCACATACTTCTACTGTTCGCGTAGTATACATTTAAGTTAGTCGTGTTCTGAGTCCTCCCCTTACCGCGTTTAGTTTTAAACTCCCTGTCTAATTTACTTTCGTCATCATTCGTAACACTATTTCCCTGTAATCTTTCACTTTGTTTACCCGCTCCCACTGCAGTCTCCTCCACCCCCGTGCTCATATGTTCTCCTAGCAGTTTAAAGACTTCGATATCTTTTGAACTGCCCCCTCTAGAGCCCCAGCCAGGGTTGCTACTCCATCCCTAGACAGGTGCACCCCATCCCTAGCATAAGGGTCCCTTCTGCCGTAGAAGTGGTCCCAGTTGTCAATGAATGGGACAGATATTGACTTGCAATATCTGTCAAGACGGTCGTTGACACCAACTGCCCTTGACAACCATTCACTGCCAACTCTCCTTCTAGGCAGGACACCCCATATGATAGGGATCCCTCCCTTAGTCCTAATGCGATCTATAGCTGCCTTGAACTTATCAAGAAGCTCCTCGCTCCTACACCGGCCAATATCATTGCCTCCTGCACTGAGGCAGATAATGGGTTTGTTCCCATTACCAGACAAGATATTGTCCATCCTGTCAACTATATCCCCCACCCCTGCTCCTGGCAAACACACCCTCATCCTATTTATGTTTTTACCACAAAAAGCCCGTCACTGTCATAATCACTGGGGTCTGACTCTTGAAGGGTGTTGGATTCAGTATGACCAGGCGAGTTGGTAATGGCATCAGTATCAGAGATGTCTGCGTCCATGAGAGAGCCTCTTCTGGGACGTTTATTTCGACCCCCCATGCTGGCAAAACGTGCCAGCTGAGGGGACCTTTGTGGGACGATCGGGAAGTCAAGAGCACCTATGGGCACGTCTGTCCCCTTGGGTGGTCACGCCACGACTGTGACCCGACTCTCACACCCTCTCTCACTACATCCTCACTTGCCCTATGACCTCCTCCTACAGGTCCCCAGCCGTTACCAACACCTCTTCTCTCCCTGACCAGATATCCCTCCTCCTAGTCACTGCCCTGGCACTTGACATTATTAGGGACCTGCCACGACTTGCTATAAACAGATGAAATGTACCGGGAATTCCCCCCCCCCTCCCCCCCACACACTCATCATTCTATCACTTTATGTAACTTGCTGACAAAACCCATGACCCCTTAGGCTTCCACGCCCTTAATGCATGAGTCATAGAGGCAAGCATGAACTCCGCATGCTTCCCAGTTGGGCACTGTAAACGCTTCTGCGCTTCACCTTGCACAGGATGTAAGGGGGTGCCCAATAAACTAGCCCCCTCCGGGGCAATCTGTTACCAACACCTCTTCCCTCCCTGACCAGATATCCCTCCTCCTAGTGACAGGCCTGGCACTTGACATTATTAGGGACCTGCCACGCTTTGCCATAAACAGATAAATTGTACCGGGAATTTCCCCCCACACACTCATCATTCTGTCACTCTATGTAACTTGCTGACAAAACTCATGACCCTTTAGGCTTTTACGCCCTTAATGCATGAGTTCATAAAGGCAAGCATGAACTTCGCATGCTTCCCCGATGGGCACAGTAAACGCTTCTGCGCTTCACCTTGCACAGGATGAAAGGGGGTGCCCAATAAACTAGCCCCGTCATGGGCAATCTAATCTAAATCTATGTGTCACATACAGGGTTTCTGACAGCTGTTGCTCTGATTGGGGATCATGAGTGTTTTCACGGGGCACACATGTGACTATACCTGAAGTATATGTGTTCTACAATTGTTGTGGACCAGAGAAAGTTTTATCTGAAACCAAATCAACATTCTTCGGTGATAAATAGCCAAGTTGTGTCAGACAGGCTAGCCACCCACGTGCTCCACCTGTAGTGGGGTGAGAATTGGTACACGTAACTAAATCTGCTCTTCAGACCCCAGAGTGTGTCAGACACTTTTATTGTATTGCCTATGATTCAAACCCCCACGAACATGCTTCCATAGTCCTCTGTCTTAAGCCTTCCTTGCCCCTTGAGCGCTTCAAAACTCCCTGTTTCACCCAACTTTCTCGTAGTCTTTTTTTCCTGTCTCTTTTTTGCTCTTAGCTCGTAGGATCCAGCTGAGGATCTCTTTAGTCTGTTGTTGATCCGTTGTTATACCATGTCCTGCCCACTGTCACTCCAGTGCCTTGACCATAGCAATGATGTTGAAGCACGTTGGTTCGAGATCTCCTCTATTCATTTCTTTTCCTGTTCCTGCTACACGTTTACTGACCTAAAGTTTCTGTATCATTTCCGCATTTAGTCGCCATGTTTCTCCTCCATAAGTTATCATTGACAACACGAATCAGTCAAATAATTTAGTGTTTACAGCAAAAGTCAACATGTGATTTAGTCACTACTTTTGTGATATGAAAACTTCTATTGTTAATATGTATAACATTCTAGTACTTCTCTTGAGATTTTAAAATTTTCATGAATTTTGAGTCAGTTGACGGTAGAAGTAGCATTGCTAGATAAGTCCCGAACAATATCAACATAATTATATTCTCTGAGTCCTCAAAGTATTTATTTCAAACACTGTTCTGCCTATATCAAAGGTTCAACAGTGATGCAGATCTACCAAATCACTTAAATAATTCCTGGACAAATTTCCAAACATGAATTTTGAATTGAATTTGAATTGAAACATTTTATTTAGCCAGAAAAATACAGATACAGAGTGGATAATAATAACAATATTAACATGGCTATATAGGATAATGGTTTAAGTGTTGTTTAATCTTTTGCAATGTTCTCTTTGTTTAATGTAAATTATGTAAACAACTGTAAGGGTACTTGTCTCTATTTTTCACCTCCTTCCCCCCTACCATTATCCCGCTTTCGTGTGTGTGTGTGTGTGTGTGTGTGGGTGCGTAATGTAAACTTCTTCTCTCTTGTTGATGTGCGTATACAGTATATGACACAGCGAGCTTGTTTCATCTTCCCTACAACTTATTATTAGCAAATTCAAAGACACTTAATTTCGTTTGGGCCGTTCACAGCACGAGTACAGTAATGGAACAACGTCATGATGCTTTTTAGAACACTGTCGTGACTAAAAATGAAATAAGACAGTGGACTTTGTGTGCTTATCTACAAGTAAACATCTACAGTATATTAAGAAGGACGAGCCCTCCATACACGTGGTGATGGGGCGATATTAAGCGAAAAAGCTCTTAGGCTGAGAACACCGACAGTCATTTCTATTTACGTATAGTGAAGGAGGAAGTGCAGGGTAGACGTTGTACAGTACAGGAAGGTCTTACATGAGTGCCCATAAAACAGCCTCCCAGGTCAGGTGGAGAGGTTGGTCCTGGCCGCTGAGACTCCTTGACAACATTAGCTGAGTGACATTTGAAATTTGTGAGTAAATCTGTCGCTTATTTCAATATCTGTGTAACTCGTAGTGTTTTTTTTTATATAATGAAGTGAAATATTAGTATTTTCTGTGTTTATTTTGTCACCTTTTCAAGTTTAGGATGAAGATATAAAACACATTTTTTTTAAATTTTATTGATATTAATTCTTCGCTTATGTCATTGTTTTTCTCAAAAATTGTCCTCCCTATTTCTTTTCGTCTTTTCCTCCATCTCTCTTCTTATTTTTGCTCCTCCTCCTCTACACTGTCCTCCTCCTCATCTTGCCTCTATCCTTCTTGGTCCTCCCAGTCATCCTCCTCTCTTTTTGTGCTCTTGCTTAATACCTCCTCCTCCTCCTCCTCCTCCTCCTCCTCCTCCCGCGTAGTTACTCTCCTCGACCAGTGTCTTGGGGCTAATAAGTCACCTCCTACGCCCTCCTTCCCTTCCTCCTTGCCACCCTCCCTATCTTTCCCCCTCCTTCTCTGCCTCCCCCCTACCTTCCCCCCTCCCTATCTTTCCCGCTCCTTCTCTGCCTCCCCCCTACCTTCCCCCCTCCCTACCTTTCCCCCTCATTCTCTGCCTCCCCCTACCTTCCCCCCTCCCTATCTTTCCCCCTCCTTCTCTGCCTCCCCCCTACCTTCCCCCCTCCCTACCTTTCCTCCTTCTTCTCTACCTCCCCTTACCTTCCCCCTACCTTCCCCCTACCTTTCCTCCTCCTTCTCTGCCTCCCCCTACCTTCCCCCCTCCCTATCTTTCCCCCTCCTTCTCTGCCTCCCCCCCTACCTTCCCCCCTACCTTTCCTCCTCCTTCTCTGCCTCCCCCCTACCTTCCCCCTCCCTATCTTTCCCCCTCCTTCTCTGCCTCCCCCTACCTTCCCCCTCCCTACCTTTCCCCCTCCTTCTCTGCCTCCCCCTACCTTCCCCCTACCTTCACCCCTACCTTCCCTCCCTACCTTTCCTCCTCCTTCTCTGCCTCCCCCTACCTTCCCCCCTACCTTTCCTCCTCCTTCTCTGCCTCCCCCTACCTTCCCCCTCCCTATCTTTCCTCCTCCTTCTCTGCCTCCCCCCTACCTTCCGCTCCCTATCTTTCCCCCTCCTTCTCTGCCTCCCCCTACCTTCCCCCCTCCCTATCTTTCCCCCTCCTTCTCTGCCTCCCCCCTACCTTCCCCCTCCCTATCTTTCCCCCTCCTTCTCTGCCTCCCCCTACCTTCCCCCCTCCCTATCTTTCCCCCTCCTTCTCTGCCTCCCTCCTACCTTCCCCCTCCCTATCTTTCCCCCTCCTTCTCTGTCTCCCCTACCTTCCCCCTCCCTATCTTTCCACCTCCTTCAGCCTCCCTCCTACCTTCCCCCTACCTTTCCTCCTCCTTCTCTGCCTCCCCCTACCTTCCCCCCTATCTTACACCTCCTTCAGTCTCCCCCTGTCATTAAACTTGTTTTTTCTTCTTCTTTTCTCTTAACTATTTCACCTTTCTCATTTTTCATAAACTTCTTCTTCTTCTTCTTCTTCTTCTTCTTCCTGCCATTTATCGGTTTCTCTGTCTCCTCATTCTTATTAATCTTTACCAATTACTCTGTTTTTTTCCTCCATGTCATTTGTGTTTTTTCATCCCGTCTCTCTCTCTCTCTCTCTCTCTCTCTCTCTCTCTCTCTCTCTTTTATTTAGTTTTATCTCCTGTTCATTCCTTCGACTCTTATTTATTCTTTTATCTTCTTTTTTTTAGTCTGTTTTATTGTTTCTCTTTCTCTTGCCTCTTCCTATGCCTTCCAGTGTCTCTTCAACTAAATATTCCTCTCCTGCGTTTTCTTCCATTTCCTCCTCCCATTTCCCTGTTTTTCCCCTTTCTTCTCGTTCTTCCCAGTCTTTACTCTCTCTCTTTCTCTCTCTCTGTTCTTCGTTCTTCTCCTTCCTCCTTTCATCTGTCTCTCCCCATTCCTCCTACTTGTTTTGGTGGTGGTAGGCGTTGTGGTGGTAGAGGTTGTGGTGGTAGTGCATGTGGTGGTGGTGGTAGTGCATGTGGTGGTGGGAGGTATTGGTATGGTGGTGGTTGAGGTGGTGGTGGTGGTGGTGGTGGCTGTGGCGGTGTGTACAGGCCGTCACTCAGTCGTGGAAGCAAGCAAGCACGGTCTGCCAACCAACAATATGGAATCAATGCCCTCCCCCCCTTCCTCCTCCTCCCTCCCCTCTCCCCTCCCCCTCTCCCCTCCCCCTCTCCCCTCTCTGGGCTGCCTGCCACGGTCAATTTACATAAATATCCAATATCGGGCCACCTCGATTGAGATTCTATACTCTAAATTAAATTGGGAATGTAAAATTGAAATGGGTTTATGCAAGGGAGAGGGAGAGAGCCCCGGCACCACACAGGTTAAATGGCCAGGTGGATAAATGTTTGTGCACGGCATAAAATTGGTTTCGGATTTACGAGCGCGTGGGTATGATGGATATATTACCGCCTCCTCCTCCTCCTCCTCCTACCTCCCTCCACAACCACTCACCCACCCACCCACCACCCCCTCCTCTCTCTCTCTCTCTCACTCTCTCTCTTTCCCTTCATCCCTTTCCCTCCTCCAGCCCCCAACCCCAATCCCCCCCCCCTTCCCTTCCCCTAGCCTCCCCACAACGCCGGTCTCGGGGATTTAAACCGCTGTGCATCATCCGCTGTGAGTGGGTAAGGCTACGTGTAAATTAGCATGGAGTTAGGGAGGGAAGGAGGGAGGGAGGGAGGGAAGAGGGAAGGAGGGAGGCAGGGGGGAGGGAGGAAACGAGGGTATATATATTCTTTTCTCTCTTTCTTTTGGGAGTTTTCTTGTTGCCTCTTTCATCGTCTGCTCCTTAAGAAAATAATTAGGTGGAATAATTCACACAGAAGTTTCGAGATTTTGTTAAAGGAATTTGGCTAAGGACGGTGAAATTATGTCTAAGACGGGATGGGGCGTTGGTGATAAGATGGGTGGCTGAGTGTGGAGGAGGCGTCCCAGGTGGTTTAGGTTCGTATCCCCTCGACACTAATGACGTCATGACAACATATAGTAGAGGAGGACCAGCTGACTCGTGTAAACAGAAGGCCATATGGGGTGATAGGCAATGTGTGTGTGTGTGTGTGTGTGTGAAGCCCTCCCCCTCCCCCCGAACTTTAAGCATTATGGGAGCATGTCACAAGCATTATAAGAACAAGTCTGAAGCATTAACAGGTGGTAGTTAAGCGGCACGCCACAAACATTAAATAAAAAAATGGGGGTCCCTGACTACGGTGAAAACAACACACCCGTATGATACATTCAGTCGGACCAAATACCCCCCCCCCCCACCATCCCCACCCCCCCCCCCCCCACCACCATAGGACCTTACCACAACGACAGTGAACAGAAATCTCTATCACTTATCCCCTTCCTCCAAGTTAGTTTACTCTAGGAGATGTTTAAGTTAAGGAAGGATTTAGTTAAGTAAATTTAAGTCAGGAAAGGCAAAGTTTGGTTTAGTTAGGATATGCACAAGTTAAGATATAATTAATTAGGTTAGGTTTGGTTAGGTTAAGTTGCGTTAGGTTTGATTAGATTAAGTCTGTTTAGGGTTTGTTAAGTTAGACTAGATTCATTTAGATTTGGTTAGGATAAGTTAGGTTAGGTTAGGATGGGTAAGGATAAGTTTGGTTAAGTTAGGTATGGTTAGGTTAGGGGGAGTAAGGGAGAAATCCAACCAGGAGCGAACTCGTAACAATGGTTTGAATTGGACAAATTTAGATTTAGGCGTGAAATAGGTAAACACTGGTTTGGAAACAGAGTAGTGGATGAGTGGAACAAGTTACCAAATATCATCATTAACTCGAATACGCTGAATAGCTTCAAACATAGGTTGGATGCTTATATGAGCAATAGGGGTTGGGTGTAAACGGGACTGCCCAGTGTGGGCCAATAGGCCGCTGCAGTTTCCTCCATTCTTATGTTCTTAAGAGGAAAAGAGGGGGAGTAAGGGAGGAAGAGGAAGGGAGGAAGAGGAAGGGAGGAAGAGGAAAAATGGTAGGAAGGAATGAATGAAGGTAGGGAGGAATAAAGGAAGGAATGAAGGAAGGAATGAAGGAAGGAAGGAAGGAAGGTAGGAAGGAAGGAAGGAAGGAAGGAATGAAGGAATGAAGGTAGGAAGGCATGAAGGAAGGAATGAAGGAATGAAGGTAGGAAGCAATGAAGGAAGGAAGGAAGGAAGGAAGGTAGGAAGGAATGAAGGAAGGAATGAAGGAATGAAGGTAGGAAGGAAGGTAGGAAGGAAGGAAGGAAGGAAGGTAGGAAGGAATGAAGGAAGGAATGAAGGAAGGTAGGAAGGAATGAAGGAAGGGATGAAGGAAGGAATGAAGGAAGGTATGAAGGAAGGGATGAAGGAAGGAATGAAGGAAGGTAGGAAGGAAGGAATGAAGGAAGGAATGAAGGAAGGGAGGAATGAAGGAAGGAAGGAAGGAATGAAGGAAGGAAGGAAGGAAGGAAGGAGAAGTAAGAGAGCCTGTATTATCTCTCTAGCGGCTCTCCTCAGTGTAAGACACGACAAAATATATGATTCATTAAAATTTCTTCCTCAAGCGCGTTACCTATAATTATGTTGTGGTATAATAATCTCTCACTGCTATAATGTTTTGGTATAATTATCTCTCTGCTATAATGTTGTGGTATAATTATCTCTCTGCTATAATGTTGTGGTATAATTATCTCTCACTGCTATAATGTTGTGGTATAATTATCTCTCACTGCTATAATGTTGTGGTATAATTATCTCTGGTATAATGTTGTGGTATAATTATCTCTCACTGGTATAATGTTGTGGTATAATTATCTCTCACTGCTATAATGTTGTGGTATAATTATCTCTCACTGCTATAATGTTGTGGTATAATTATCTCTCACTGCTATAATGTTGTGGTATAATTATCTCTCACTGCTATAATGTTGTGGTATAATTATCTCTCACTGCTATAATGTTGTGGTATAATTATCTCTCACTGCTATAATGTTGTGGTATAATTATCTCTCACTGCTATAATGTTGTGGTATAATTATCTCTCACTGCTATAATGTTGTGGTATAATTATCTCTCACTGCTATAATGTTGTGGTATAATTATCTCTCACTGCTATAATGTTGTGGTATAATTATCTCTCACTGCTATAATGTTGTGGTATAATTATCTCTCACTGGTATAATGTTGTGGTATAATTATCTCTCACTGCAATAATGTTGTGGTATAATTATCTCACTGGTATAATGTTGTGGTATAATTATCTCTCACTGCTATAATGTTGTGGTATAATTATCTCTCACTGCTATAATGTTGTGGTATAATTATCTCTCACTGCTATAATGTTGTGGTATAATTATCTCTCACTGCTATAATGTTGTGGTATAATTATCTCTCACTGCTATAATGTTGTGGTATAATAATCTCTCACTGGTTATAATGTTGTGGTATAATTATCTCTCACTGCTATAATGTTGTGGTATAATTATCTCTCACTGCTATAATGTTGTGGTATAATTATCTCTCACTGCTATAATGTTGTGGTATAATTATCTCTCACTGCTATAATGTTGTGGTATAATTATCTCTCACTGCTATAATGTTGTGGTATAATTATCTCTCACTGGCATAATGTTGTGGTATAATTATCTCTCACTGGTATAATGTTGTGGTGTAATTATCTCTCACTGCTATAATGTTGTGGTATAATTATCTCTCACTGGTATAATGTTGTGGTATAATTATCTCTCACTGGTATAATGTTGTGGTATAATTATCTCTCACTGCTATAATGTTGTGGTATAATTATCTCTCACTGGTATAATGTTGTGGTATAATTATCTCTCACTGCTATAATGTTGTGGTATAATTATCTCTCACTGCTATAATGTTGTGGTATAATTATCTCACTGCTATAATGTTGTGGTATAATTATCTCTCACTGGTATAATGTTGTGGTATAATTATCTCTCACTGGTGTAATGTTGTGGTATAATTATCTCTCACTGCTATAATGTTGTGGTACAATTATCTCTTACTGGTATAATGTTGTGGTATAATTATCTCTCACTGGTATAATGTTGTGGTATAATTATCTCTCACTGGTGTAATGTTGTGGTATAATTATCTCTCACTGCTATAATGTTGTGGTATAATTATCTCTCACTGCTATAATGTTGTGGTATAATTATCTCTCACTGGTGTGATGTGGTATAATTATCTCTCAATGCTAAAATGTTGTGGTATAATTATCTCTCACTGCTATAATGTTGTGGTATAATTATCTCTCACTGCTATAATGTTGTGGTATAATTATCTCTCACTGGTATAATGTTGTGGTATAATTATCTCTCACTGCTATAATGTTGTGGTATAATTATCTCTCACTGCTATAATGTTGTGGTATAATTATCTCACTGCTATAATGTTGTGGTATAATTATCTCTCACTGGTATAATGTTGTGGTATAATTATCTCTCACTGGTGTAATGTTGTGGTATAATTATCTCTCACTGCTATAATGTTGTGGTACAATTATCTCTCACTGGTATAATGTTGTGGTATAATTATCTCTCACTGCTATAATGTTGTGGTATAATTATCTCTCACTGGTGTAATGTTGTGGTATAATTATCTCTCACTTTTATAATGTTGTGGTATAATTATCTCTCACTGCTATAATGTTGTGGTATAATTATCTCTCACTGGTGTAATGCTGTGGTATAATTATCTCTCACTGCTAAAATGTTGTGGTATAATTATCTCTCACTGCTATAATGTTGTGGTATAATTATCTCTCACTGCTATAATGTTGTGGTATAATTATCAATCACTGGTATAATGTTGTGGTATAATTATCTCTCAATGCTATAATGTTGTGGTATAATTATCTCTCACAGCTATAATGTTGTGGCATAATTATCTCTCACTGCTATAATGTTGTGGTATAATTATCTCTCACTGGTATAATGTTGTGGTATAATTATCTCTCACTGCTATAATGTTGTGGTATAATTATCTCTCACTGCTATAATGTTGTGGTATAATTATCTCTGGTATAATGTTGTGGTATAATTATCTCTCACTGGTGTAATGTTGTGGTATAATTATCTCTCACTGGCATAATGTTGTGGCATAATTATCTCTCACTGCTATAATGTTGTGGTATAATTATCTCTCACTACTATAATGTTGTGGTATAATTATCTCTCACTGCTATAATGCTGTGGTATAATTATCTCTCACTGGTATAATGTTGTGGTATAATTATCTCTCACTGGTGTAATGTTGTGGTATAATTATCTCTCACTGCTATAATGTTGTGGTACAATTATCTCTCACTGGTATAATGTTGTGGTATAATTATCTCTCACTGCTATAATGTTGTGGTATAATTATCTCTCACTGCTATGATGTTGTGGTATAATTATCTCTCACTGGTGTAATGTTGTGGTATAATTATCTCTCACTGCTATAATGTTGTGGTATAATTATCAATCACTGGTATAATGTTGTGGTATAATTATCTCTCAATGCTATAATGTTGTGGTATAATTATCTCTCACTGCTATAATGTTGTGGTATAATTATCTCTCACTGCTATAATGTTGTGGTATAATTATCTCTCACTGGTATAATGTTGTGTTATAATTATCTCTCACTGCTATAATGTTGTGGTATAATTATCTCTCACTGCTATAATGTTGTAGTATAATTATCTCTCACTGGCATAAGTGTCTCTCACCTGTATAATCATCTCTCACTGGTATAATTTTTCCTCTTGATAACCATGTAAATTATCACCCTAAATTATCCACGGAAATTATCCATGTAAATGAGACCTTTGGTTTATCTGTATAGATTGTCTTTATGAATTATCCATGTAAATTAAACACCTAGATTATCCATGCCAATTATCCTCAGATTATCCCTGTAAATTAACCACTTAGATTACCCTTGTAAATTAACTATCTAAATTATCCACGTAAATTAACCATCTAAATTACCCAAGTAAATTAACCACCTAGATTATCCATGCCAATTATCCTCAGATTATCCATGTAAATTAACTTTTGTTTACACTCAACCAATCCAATTATCAGTTTTCCCGTCTAAATCCTTTCTCTGACGTGTTCCGTGACGCCATCCTCTCCAGCCAATCACTGGCCTTGGAGATCGCGCGGGAAAACCAGATAAGATAAATGAATATTAATAGATAGGAAGAATAATGATATAGGTAATGGTTCTTAGAAAATAAGGATGAGAAATTGTGGGATTTGGTTATCTTTCTGATTATCATAAATTCTCATAATGTCTTTGTGCTAATAAATGAATAAACTGCTAATTGAGAAAAAAAGAAAGACGAATGAAAAACAAAAGTGAATCGATATAATATAATGTAAACACGATTTTCTTTTGTTTGGGAAAGTTGTTCAAAAGTAATTTGATTATATATACGATATTGTATAAGGTGATATAGATATAAGGTGATATATGATTAAATCTCATATATCTCAAAAAAAATAATAAACATACTTTATATTTTTTTGACGGAAATATAAACACAAAGGTATTGATAAAAACTCACCGAAAATATTAGTTCTCACATACAATAAAATGCCAAATTGACAACCAAAACAACAATAAAAAGAGTGACACGATGAAAATAATGTAATGGGGGGGGGGGGGGGCAGAATAAGAAAGTGTGCAAGTAGTAAGACAAACTTGATGAAGAAGGATGGTGTTTGAGAGAGAGAGAGAGAGGGGGAGGGGGGTGAGAAAAGAGGGAAGGTTGGTGGGTGAGGGTTGAAGGTGTGAATGAGGGAGGGAAGGAGGTGAGGAAAGAGGGAAGGAGGGAGAGATATATAGTGGGAGAGAGGTGAGGAAAGAGGGAGGGTTGGTGGGTGAGGGTTGAAGGTGTGAATGAGGGAGGGAGGGAGGGAGGGAGGGAGGGAGGGAGTCTCTCATAAAATTAGTGTAATAATTGCAAAAGGCTCCAACTTGGCCCACAACTCCCCTCCCCACCATGATATACGCGGTAAGTTTGTGTTATGTATGTGGCCTAGGAGTTAGTTAACACGGGGGGGGGGGGGGGGGATGGACCGGACCCCCTGACGAGGACAACTCTCCTCCATCACCCAGTGTTGTCCTCCATCACCCAGTGTTGTCCTCCATCACCCAGTGTTGTCCTCCATCACTCAGTGTTGTCCTCCACCACCCAATGTTGTCCTCCACCACCCAGTGTTGTCCTCCACCACCCAGTGTTGTCCTCCACCACCCAGTGTTGCCCTCCATCACTCAGTGTTGTCCTCCATCACCCAGTGTTGTCCTCCACCACCCAGTGTTGTCCTCCATCACCCAGTGTTGTCCTCCATCACCCAGTGTTGTCCTCCATCACCCAGTGTTGTCCTCCATCACCCAGTGTTGTCCTCCATCACCCAGTGTTGTCCTCCATCACTCAGTGTTGTCCTCCATCACCCAGTGTTGTCCTCCACCACCCAGTGTTGTCCTCCATCACCCAGTGTTGTCCTCCACCACTCAGTGTTGTCCTCCATCACCCAGTGTTGTCCACCACCCACAGTTGTACTCCATCACACAGAGTTGTCGTCCATCAACAAGTGTTGTCCTCCATCACTCAGTGTTGTCCTCCACCACCCAATGTTGTCCTCCACCACCCAGTGTTGTCCTCCATCACCCAGTGTTGTCCACCACCCAGTGTTGTCCTCCATCACTCAGTGTTGTCCTCCATCACCCAGTGTTGTCCTCACAGTGCCCTCCATCTTTGTACCCTCGGGTGTAGTAGATCTGTCAGAGGGAAGTTTCTCTTAAACAGTCTCAGGTGCCGGGCGGTAAGCTGGGCATAACAGTGATCTAAGACATAACAGCATCTTGTTGTACTAGCAAGAGTAAACACAAACAAAAGCACACTACATTATAGACTACCTGTGAGTGTGCAGCGTGAACTGAGCTCTGAAATACTGCAAAGCTGTTTGTATAATTAATCATGTAAACGACTAAATTTTACAGAGAGAAATTACTTCCAATTATTTTAGTGTTTCTGGTGTTCAGATGACGGGTACTGGGCAATATTTTATAACGTGTTGCATCTACCATCAGGTTATGACGGATTCTCAACGTTGTTTCAATAATTTTTTTCTTTTCTCTAACTGGACGACAAAATAGAGAATAAACTTATACTAGAGTGTCACTGTAATTTCGACGCCATCTTTAACCTATTTAGTTCAGTCCATAACCTTGTACTGTATCTCATGTTAGCTGAGTCCTCACAGTTTAGGGGAAACAAAAATAAATTGACGCACGAGGCTGAGAGAATCCCGAGCCTGGAACTTAATTACTGGTACAAAACACGAGTATTGTGAACATTTAATGAAAACATTTATTGTTTTTTTAATCAGTCATGCATTAGCTAGATTAATATATATGTGTCTTTTTTTTGGGGGGGGGGAGTATGTGTTACGCCCTCACTATATACAAGCAGTAGTTCAGTGCAGTCACAAGTATAATAAGTACGTTAGCGAAGGTGTGGAGGAGGGGGGGGGAGAAGTGAATGAAGGGGGGGAGAAGAATTAGGAGGAGGAGGAATAGGAAGGGGGGAGTAAGAGTAGGAGGAGGAGGAAGAGGAGGAGATTTAAATACAATGGAAGAGTAATTAAAGTAATCAAACGGGTAATCACCAGGAGCAGGTCATGTAGCACCCGAGTACCTTACCTGTACTGTAGATGAACTGTATAATGCCTTCCTTTATCACCACCACCATCACAAACCACCTCCCCCACCACCACCACCACCACCACCATCACCACCACACACCACCACCACACCCCCCACCACCACCACCACCAAACCCCCCCAACACCATCACCACCACACACCACCACCACCTCCCCCACCACCACCATCACCACCACCACCACACCCCCCCACCACCACCACCACCACCACACCCCCCCAACACCACACCCCCCCACCACCACCACCAAACCCCCCCCCCCCAACACCATCACCACCACACACCACCTCCACCAAGATTACAGCTAAGGCTCTCGACATTGTACCGAGACTCTTGTTGTAATTAAAGGAGATGATTTAGTAATTCACAGGTAAACGGATATGAAAAACAGATAAACGTACAAACTTCTCACCATCGAGACTCTCAGGTGATCAGAAGGTAATAATTATTCTACCACTTTATATCATTAATTGGATTAGTTAGTTACCTCTGTAGTACCGGAGAGAGAGAGAGAGAGAGAGAGAGAGAGAGAGAGAGAGAGAGAGAGAGAGAGAGAGAGAGAGTCAAAAATATTCCCCATAGCCTTGACCTAACAGCTGCCCTTCACTACCTGGGGTCGTTGTTGTGAGTGTGGATTACTACAAACAGGAGATAATAATTAATACATATCTATATTGCTTTACAGATATTTGGCTGCGTCATGTTGGTATTTAGATAACCTAACCTAACCTAACGTAACCTAACCTAACCTAACCTTACCTAACCAAACCTAACCTAACCTAACCTAACCTAACCTTACCTAACCTAACCTAACCTAACCTAACCTTACCTAACCTAACCTAACCTTACCTAACCTAACCTAACCTAACCTTGCCTAACCTAACCTAACCTAACCTTACTTAACCTAACCTAACCTAACCTAACCTAACCTTACCTAACCTAACCTAACCTAACCTTACCTAACCTAACCTAACCTTACCTAACCTAACCTAACCTAACCTAACCTAACCTAACCTAACCTAACCTAACCTAACTTAACCTAACCTGACTTATGTAAAAGAATGTAATTAGTACAGGTGCAGCGTTATTAAGTGATTACAGATGTATTAGAACCATACAGCTTACCTGAGTGACACCTGTACTTTTGTGTGTGTAAATGAACGATGATGTTCACCTGAGTAGCTACATTTCTTCATATGAATAAACGTCACTTTTTATTCAACTTTACGATGCTGACTTTACACTAATTGGCAACTTAGGAAGTGACGTCATAGTATACATGGCAGTGTAGGAAGTGACGTCATAGTATACATGGCGTTGTAGGAAGTGACGTCACAGTAGATAGTGCTGCAGGAAGTGACGTCATAGTAGATGGTGCTGTCGGAAGTGACGTAACAGGAGATGGTGCTGTCGGAAGTGACGTCACATTAGATGGCACTATAGTAAGTGACGTCATGGTATACGAAAACCTACAAACCACCCTTTGTGTACCTGTATTGATATCAGGTCTCAAGGGCGGATCCAGGGGGGGGATCCTGGGGGTGCAGACACCTGTTTTCATCAGAAAATTCCAATATTTTTTCTTTAATGCAGTATTGTACTCAGGCGTTTTTGCACAATAAAAAGTAATTACTATTGACCTCAGAATATCTCCTAATATCAACTGCACATGGCTTCAAAATGGCCTTAAAATACCAATGGTAATGGTCAGATTTCCAAAAATTTGTAGGGGCTTTCAGAGCCCCCCCCCCCCCCCATAAAAAAAATAAACACGACTGGTTGAGCTCGCTGTACTCGCCATGTTCCCCCACCCACATCTTCTTGGATCCCCCTTTAGATATTCCTGGATCCGCCCCTGGGTCTACAGCAGTTCCTCAGATGGCAAGGATGGAAATATATTCTTTTTATTTACATAGGATAATGACTTTATTACCTTACTGTTACACTAGTCTACAGAGTGAACCGAGGAGCCGGTAGTAAATTGAGTCTTATATACATAAACTAGAGCACCACACTAGCACATAGACTATCTGTAGCAAAAAGCGTTCTCACATCCCCAGTTGGGTTAAAAACATCGACGCAGTAATCTTTTGAGAATCTTGTGTCAGACTGGCGGGCTGAGAGGTGTGTGTGTGAGAGGAGGCCCAGGTGTGGCAGCGCTGACCGCAGATCAACACATCTCCCAGCCGCAGCTTCAAGTGATCTCCGTCACACGCTGAAGAAACACACTCTTGTCTACACCAACTGTCTCAATTTGTTTTTACCTGGTCACAGATTCTCAAACAATTGTACCTTCATTTTCTTTTCCCCCACAAGTGAGGATTAAGAGAAAAAGGCGTCTAATTACTGTCTCACCTGTCTTGCCTCACCTTCCAGGACCACTTACAGGTCATAACACGAGAATATAACTTATTTGCCTGAAAATTCTACCTTGATAATTAAACAGTATAATAGAGTTATAGTATCACAGGAGGACCAGGTAGGTATTGTACAGACTCACCCAAAAGTTCGTTAACTCTCCCAGCCAGCTATTGATGCATTGCCTGCTTCAGATGTATGAACTTGAGTCTGTTACTTCGAACCTTTAGATTCATTCGTATCGGTTTCATGTTCTGGTTGGTACTGAGACAGTTTCATACATCTGAAGCAGGCAGTGCATCAATAGCTGGCTGGGAGAGTTAACGAACCTTTGGGTGAGACTGGACAGACACATCCAAAAAGTCCGTGTCCTCGGCAGTCAGAATGAACCGCTGGAGCGAACCGTGTGAATCCTCTGGTTCAGTTTTGATTTTCAACCCAGCACGAGTTAACAACACGGCGCCTCGGCGCCCAGTACAGTTGCCGGGAGTTCCCCAACAGGTACACTGGAATTGAAATAATGAAAATGGAGTGAGATCTACCATGTATAGAACATAGAGTAAAGGGTTTTGCTGTAGCCGCTACTCTTAGGACCATTAGGAGAGGAGGAGACAATAGGTTGTCCCGTACAATAATGTGCTTAAATGAAACAACAGATCTTGGCAATGTGTCCAAGTATGCAAAGCTACTGTATAATATTATGGTGGAGTATGGAGTAGATAAATATTGCATTTCATTACAAACTTATTTGAGGTTTAGACCATGGCAGGAAGGATGCAGTGCAGTACATACAGCTTTGGAAAAAAAAAAGATTGGCATCCCAGTTATTTACGAAATGTCTTTTCAGAGAAAATAAATAGTTTTCCCAGGTGAAACATTGTACATATATATTGTGTTGGATCAGTATTAAGCATCGGTCACGCGGGATGTGATGTTTTTATAAGGGAATATCTTATCAATTAGTGTTATGAAGATGAAACAGTTTGTAAAAGAATTAGTAACAACACCCCATCCATGCTGGCTGAACTACACGCAATCTGTGAAGGACTCCAGGTGGCTATAGAGAAATGTAAAGAAACATATATTTTTGTTGATAGTAAAAGTGCATTGGAAGCTTTGGAGAGTAAAAATCCATGTAACTTTCATATTGTTAATATCTGTACACGACTGGTTATAGTAATGCAAGAAATTGAATGTACTGTGCAGTGTGTATGGATTCTATCACATGTGGGGATTCATTTAAGTGAAATGGCTGACGAAATGGCCAAAAAGCTGCAGAATAGACGTATATAGATATTGTTAGTAATCTAAGTATTAGAACGATAAAGAGGGAAATGAAAATAAAAAGAGAGGAATGGGAAAAAAGAAGAAGAAGTGATTGCCATATGTAGCGAGAGTTTTCAGCACTATTTGTATGTTTTACAAAACACCAATGTAACTTACGGGACTAACTTACCATCTGTTGATACTGTTATAATGAGACTAAGATTAGGATACAAATATTACTGGCAGGTAAGTGGAGGGGCGGGTCAACTGTGTCATCTTAGGGATGCACATACTGTACACTACAACATTATGTATTAGAATGTGAAAAAATCCCACCATACAGGAACAGTGAGATCACTACTTTAAAGAAACAAGTTTGTTGTATTATTAATTAATAGTGGAAAAATTAAAGTAATTCCTCCAATGTATAAAAATTTTGCTCCAAGGATATGACATTTAACTTGTGTAAGATGACAGTATCTGTTCTTTTTATGTAGTACAGTGTTCATGTCAAAATAAACTATTTCATTGGAGTAAAAATAATTATTGTATTGTTATAAAATTTATAACTTTTTGTAAGCCCCAGAAAGGGATGGCAAAGGTGAGGGTGGGAGTAGTATACTGTACCACCCTGTCCTTTTGATGTAATAGTTTTATGGTCAATAAAGTATTCAAATTTAAATTTCCCAACAGGTGGAGCTGATCACGCCTGGCGACTTTTTAGATAAATCTCTCTTATCGTGAATGTATAGATAAACGTTACCACGTAAGTATATACATTATGTAGGGCAGTGGTGAGCAGCTTAGTTAGTCAGTGGGCCACGCGGGTTCTAGATAAAAAAATTAGGAATTTGGTAGATTCAAAGAGAGAGATACAGTCGAAGTCTTCTCACAGTAATGAGACAGGTTCAGTCAGTCCCACGAAGCTCCGACACCTGCTTTGAGGTGTTTTGTGGATCAGTGTCATGAACCGCGACGGTCAGTTTGTTTACCGCTGTTGTCGAGTTAACAACCGTCACAGTGAAGTGTTGTAGTGTGTCATCGTCGGTGAAGGAATATAAGAGGTAAGTGCTGGTCAACACGGGTTATATTTGTTGAGGTTAATGTGTTGACCTACACGGTGAGGCTGTACAGTGAGCTACACGGTGAGGCTGTACAGTGAGCTACACGGTGAGGATGTACAGTGAGCTACACGGTGAGGATGTACAGTGAGCTACACGGTGAGGCTGTACAGTGAGCTACACGGTGAGGCTGTACAGTGAGCTACACGGTGAGGCTATACAGTGAGCTACACGGTGAGGCTGTACAGTGAGAGACACGGTGAGGCTGTACAGTGAGCTACACGGTGAGGCTGTACAGTGAGCTACACGGTGAGGCTGTACAGTGAGAGACACGGTGGTAGAGGATGCAGTCGTTGTGGGTCGGAGCCAACACAACCAACAGCTATAACTATATAACATTACTGTACTTTATTCCCCTAAAACTCTTTCTAATCACTTCACGGAAAAACATAAACAACATTTAACAAGGTTTATATATAGACATATGTTATATTTAAATGGAAAATAAGTGAATCTGCTGCCAGGGTGTTTACAATATGGCGTCTCGGTCCACCCGCTGGCAGTGGAAACATAAGAACATAAGAATGGAGGAAACTGCAGCGAGGCTATTGACCCATACTGGGCAGTCCCGTTTATACCCAACCCCTATTGCTCATATAAGCATCCAACCTATGTTTGAAGCTATCCAGCGTATTCGAGTTAATGGTGATATTTGGTAACTTGTTCCATTTATCCACTACTCTGTTTCCAAACCAGTGTTTACCTATTTCACGCCGAAATCTAAATTTGTTTAATTTAAAACCATTGTTACGAGTTCGCTCCTTGTTGGATAGTTTGAGTACCTTTGTAATGTCCCCTTTGTTTAACCCTAACTTCCATTTATACACTTCTATCATGTCGCCCCTCACTCTACGTCTCTCGGGGGAATGCAAATTAAGATGCTTTAACCTGTTTCTGAATTCAAGGTTCCTAATGCCTGGGATTCTATATCCATTCTGTAATACGGTGACCAGAACTGAACTGCATTATCCAGGTGAGGTCTCACAAGCACTAGATATAATTTTAAGATGACCTTGCTAGTCTTGTAACTAACACTCCTTTGTATGAACCCAAGTATTTTATTAGCCTTGTTACGAGCAAAAACACATTGTTTACTTGGCTTAAGATTCCTACTTATCATTACTCCTAAATCTCTCTCGCAGTCGGATTCCACAATGACATCGTTGTTCATCTGGTAACTGGTTTCCCTATTTACATCTCCTATACTGAGTACTTTACATTTGTCCACAATGAATTTCATCTGTCATTTTTCCGACCATTCGAAAAATTTGTTTAGATCTTCCTGTAGTTTTGCAGAGTCCTCGTCAGATTTAATTACACGTCCTATTTTAGTGTCATCAGCAAATTTACTTATATTGCTGTCTATGCCGATATCTATGTCGTTTTTGTATATAGTAAATAATAATGGTCCAAGTACTGAGCCTTGGGGAACTCCACCAGTGACGTTGCTCCAATGCGATTTAGTGCCGTTTATGCTCACTCGCTGTTTCCTGTCCCGTAACCACGCCCTAATCCATTTAAGGATATTACCTTTGATGCCATGCGCTTCTACCTTTCTAATTAGTCTTTCGTGGGGGACTCTGTCGAAGGCTTTGCTAAAGTCGAGATATACCACATCATAATTGTGACCCTCGTCCACCGATTCGAAAACTGATGAAAAGAATGTTAATAGATTAGTTAGACATGAACGCCTGCTTGTGAAGCCATGTTGGGAATCATTGATCAACTTGTGCTTCTCCAGGTGGTTTCGAATAGAGTTTGAAATAATTGATTCTAGTAATTTGCCTACTATTGATGTTAGACTGATTGGGGGGTAGTTAGAGGATAGCGATATATCCCCCTTCTTGAAAATCGGTATTACATTCGCTATCCTCCAGGATTCTGGTACTACACCTGTTTTTAATGACATGTTAAACAACTTTGCTAAGGGCATACTAAGCTCTTCCTTACATTCCTTTAATACTCTGGCAAATATCTCAGGTGACTTATTAGGTGACTTATTAGGCTTCAGTTTGTCTATTTGCTTATTAACATCGTTACTAGTCACTACTATCTCGCTTAATTTGTTTTCTTCACTATCTCTGAATAGAGTCGGTGCCTCGGGTATCATGTTTAACTTTTCGGTGGTGAAAACTGTTGAAAAATATTGATTCAGATTATTGCTCATTTCTCCGTCGTTATCAGTGAGCTCGCCGGTATCTGACCGTATTGGTCCAATCTTATCTCGTTTGATACATTTGGTAGAATCCTTTGGGGTTTGTTTTCATAAGAAAGGATTAGAGATGTTCCTTACAGTAAATAAAATAGTTTAAAATAAGAATCAAACATATCTTATATAGGAATGATACATCAAGTGAGTATTTGAGTGATTTTAACTTGTGTGAAACTAATCCCGTCACTCCCTTGAGTTTGTATTGTCAGCTGGCGGAGAGAGAGGAGAAATAGTCTTATAATTTCAAATTTAAAAGCAATTTCTCATCAGATATAAGCTGATTAATTGGTAAAATTTTAGTTTTAGTCATCCTGTATTTAGATAACCTAGCTTAACCTAACCACAGAACCCAGGAACTATAACTTAACTGGAAGGGCTTCCCTGGATGACCGAAACTAAAATAATACCGTTTAATTAATGTGAGTAGTATGGAAGAACACCTTGCATAATTTGTAGCCTCGAACCAAGGACAGCTAACTTAACCAAACAGCTTTACCATAAATTTTAGTAAAGTGGACCAGGTTAGGTTTGGTTGGTTCCTTTGTCGTCGCACACCACGAGACTAAATAATTTCTAACAACAGAAAATTAAGTATTTAAACCTAACCCCATAAAACTATATTATATTATTTATGTAAGTATTTGGTCGTTGGTAAACGTTTGTATGTAAAGAAACAAAAATTGGCCCTGAACGGACGTGGCGGACACATGTTAATAATTTATACCGAAAAAAAAATGGAAAAACAAACAAATAAACAAACAAACATGCGATTCCTGTGGGTTGAGATTCGGGAAAGCTCAACCGCGGAAGTCTATATTTACCTTCTTGTCCTAATGGCCGCCCGCTAGAGGTGGGCGTGCTGAAGGAAGGAGGCCAGTGGCATGTGTAGGATTCCATCATTATTCTTAATAATTTTATCAAGTGTTATTTTTAAGCGAGTACCGAGTACTACTTGTGGTTCTACAGCTTGGGCTAATGGACCATTCCATAGGTCTATCACCCTCTGTGTGAAGAAGTAATTTCTTACGTTCGTTCTGCATTATAACTTGGTGGTGCATAACACCAAGAAGAAATGTCAGTGGCTCACGTTTTTCATCCCTTTCAGGATTTTGAGTGTTTCAGTGAGATCTGCCCTAGGTCCACTTGGATAATTGAGATGACAAAGTTCCGGAATCATTTTAGTCGCTTAGGGATATTAGATCTTTCTGGAGGTAGGGTTTCTATGCCTGGTTAAGTTAGGTTAGACATGTATACTGACATTTGAGAGTCAGTAAGCTAGGTTTGTGAAGATCTTTTTGTTTGTCAAAAATTTATTTCCTTCGCCAATTTTTAGATGCTTTTGATAAAGTGAAGAACTTTTCTTCTATTGAAAAGTTTCCTAACTGGGCTCCTTTAACCCGGACACCTGTTCTCAGATATTAGATTATTTAAAGTTTTCTATAATAATTAGGTTAGGTTAGGTTAGGTTAGGTTAGGTTAGGTTAGGTTTGGTTAGGTTAGGTTAGGTTAGGTTAGGTTAGGTTAGGTTAGGTTTGTTTAGGTTAGGTTAGGTTTGTTCTTGTAATTTTTTTTGCACGTTTTTACCTCACAATTTCCCTCTTCTTCATAGCCCTGATCACTTTGTGTGATAAAAATTACATTCTGTTAAATTAAATCGGAAAGAAAAAAAATACGAAAAATATAAATTTCCAATGAAAAGGAGATATAATAAAGTATTCTTATTTTCCTGCACTATCTCCCTATATACCAATCACTATAGAGTTCTGTGATTGACCTTTATCAGTGTGACTAATTTATGGGTTTTCTCGACCTGGGGAAGTTGTCTTCAGCATATACCTTAACTAGACAGAAAGCTGGTAGTTTACATTGTGAAACTCGTGGTTAATATTACATAACAACAATGAGCTCTAACGTAAAGCATAATAAAGTCTTGTACCCTAGAATGAAACTAAAACCTGACAGGTGGTAGGACTATGGGCCAATTGCAAGATCAGCCGTGGTGTACACCACGCTGTGGTATCCCGGCGGTTGTAATACAGTGGAGTAAAAATTGTGTGATTTTTCAAGATGGGCCATGGTGGTACCCGACCGTCGTTTGTTGTTACTACGTCATCGTAGTGTAGTCAAGTGTACCAACTGGCGGAAGACTTGGGGGGGGGGGGGGGGGTGGTGGTTTGCTTGCACCCTCAAAACGTTGTCAGTGGCACGAAACGTTTACTCTTGCTACAAGATTTACTAGCATAAAAAACTTGAATCCCAAGCTAAGGTGTACCTCATTTTTCCTATTTTCTTTGGTTATAAGCCAATTCTGGGAATGAAATACGCTCATTTATAGTGAATATAGGTAAATAAAGCCTGTGAGAACCATGAAAACGTAGGGATAGAGTGTAATGTCTGTTCCTTTCCTCTTTATCCTTATTAAATCTAACAATACAGTAATAAGTTTTTCATGAGCTTGGGGTTGGGTGAGTGTAATAAAGAGAACTATGGTCTGTTTTGTGGATGAAGTTAGTAGAACATAACAAAGTACAGTATTAGGTATTATAATTTTGCTATGACAGTGAAGAACTCACTGTACAGATGAATTGGGATAAAATCTTGAAAAAATATCACCATAACTGTTAGTTTTCTATCAAACAGGAAATTATCTTTGTACCAAAAATTTTTACTTTCATATTATACAAGTATAAAGGCCAGTTATCTACAAGATGTGAAAACTTGAGATAATGTTTCCTACTTGTCTCCACCTGATTATAGTAATGCAATAAATACCGTATGAAAAAAGCAAGACATGAACACTTTCCCAAAGTCAGGAGTAAAAATGTATACAATATGCTAATGACATGGACTAAACTAGCAGTTGGAGAAAAGTATCTGCTGTTTAAATGGTCTTTTATTTGGAAAAATATTCCATGTAAATACTGTATATGGATCCTCACCAGAGAGTCTTCATATAGTTAGTGCGCAGACATATGTTTACAAGGCATATACTCACAACTATTATGGAAAGGAAGACATGTTAGGTTAGGTTAGATTAGATTAGGTTCATTTTGTGAGCAAATGTCATGGAACCCATATACAGTAAGTATATTCATGAAATTGTACCAACTAATCAGAGACTAATAATGATAAACATAGAACAATATGATAATTAAATGGTTTAAAAATATCCTCAATACAGCCTGCAATGTTAATTGCAAATTATTTCTACATTTTTTAATGTTTAATATAAACTAATAATAACAAGGATAGGAATACAATGATAATGCTTATGTCAGAATATAGCCTTTATTAAAGGCAGGATATGTTATAATATATGGATGATCAAGAGTAAAGTATTTTAAAAGAAAAATCATCCACCAATTTCACAAATATATTAATATGTAATATCCATGTATGTATCCAGAGTGTAAAAAAAATTAATAATAATTAAGGCATATGTTATAATTTCTCCAAGGCATATTTTCAGAAAATTCCAGAAACTGCATTTTTTCTGGTCTATGAGTAATTTGGGGATTTTACGGAAAGTCTCCAAATTTTTCTATTCCGAGTCTGGGAACCAATTCCGAGGTTAGGCTAGGTAGCAAATTCCAAAATCTTCCTTGGAACCAGAAAAATTCCCCATCAATCATGATACCAAGATTTATTTCTTCAGTATTGGTGAAAGGTGAATAGTCAGCTGTATCTCCACCCATAAGTGAAAATAAAGTCATTAATATTATGTTAGTTAAATTTGAGAATTCTGAAACATTTTTATTTACGAGGTTTAATATTTATAAGTTTCCAACACCTACATATTGTGAGTAATTTTGTCTGTTAAAAAAATAAAATAAAAAATTCCAATGGAAACTCAGATATGTTTGGTTTGATATGCAACACATACTCAAAAAATTGATTTTATATTCTAATGTAGATTTTTATGGTGATTCCAAAACTTCGATTCCCTTTTTAGAGAAATTCATAGAAAAAACTATAAGCCCTTTAAAATTTTAATGTTCTGCATCAAAATGTTAACCTAACCTACCTAACTTAACCTAACTGGAAAACATTGGTCAACTTAAAATCCAAAATTTCCACAGATGACCGAAAAAATAATAAGACCTTAAATTTAATTTATTTTGGAAGACATTATTCATTTTTGCTGGAATCATGGACATACAAAGCCAATATATCTGCACCTGATTCTACCACTGTCAATGACAAAGTGAATTATTATCACCACTCCAAATGTTGCACAAAAAAGTGGTAAGGTAGTTCTTTCTTGCAATACATTGAGTCACTAAGGGAACTAAAAAAAAGATGAATTTGTCATTGAATTTATCGTATTAGTAACAAATTGTGGTTAAACTGATACACAAATGAAAAATGCCTAGGAAGTACCTGGCACTGGTTACCTGGCATATTTGGACTTATTAAAATATAAAATTTAGGCTACTAATATTTATACTAATGAAATAATTATTTTGGTAGTGCTGGATGGTTATTAATTGGGCTCATTACGAAAATTGGGTCGATATTATTTCTGATAAGGGACGTCATTCACCACCCCAGAGGGAGCAGTTCTCACCACTCTTCAGATAGACCACTTACGACTTTTTTTTTAGCTTAATTTGATTTCCATACATTTCTACACAAATTATTTGGATTAGCTATCTTAAAGGCTTACCTTTTATGATAGTTAGGATAATTTGGAGGATATAAGCGCCGTTGAGGCAAGTAGAGGCTGGCGGATGTTTCTAAGCAAACATGGAATTCTTTTAAAAAGAACACTAAAATTCTTCATGTGCTGTTCTATATGGACGATATCTAATAAAAAAATATTATTCCTTTGCAGATTTATACAATTCATGTGCATCCAATTCTATTTCTTTTCTTTTGGTTTCAAAATATAACTCCATTGTAGTGGTCATCGGGCGGGGGTGCGAGTACCACGGAAATCTTCCACGTTCCAATAACGAATCGTGTGTGTATATATATATATATATATATATATATATATATATATATATATATATATATATATATATATATATA
Organism: Homarus gammarus; assembly: GCA_958450375.1. Taxonomy (NCBI): domain Eukaryota; kingdom Metazoa; phylum Arthropoda; class Malacostraca; order Decapoda; family Nephropidae; genus Homarus; species Homarus gammarus. The sequence continues at coordinate 695,959 of CAUDMG010001560.1, read as the reverse complement.
TATATATATATATAATTTTTTTTTCTTTTTTTTTTAGCCCAGAACGCTACTACAGCATGGTGTACACCACAGAGCTTTTTGCAATTGGCCCTATGAGGGGTAAAAGGACATACGAGTATTTGGCACAAGTGATGGATTGGTTGTAAGATTTCTGACATCCATCATAATTTGTCATCATTTGTTTTAGAGAAAATGTCCTAGAAAGATATTTCTATTTAAATGAATAAGAATGACAACAACGGGAAACTACCAGTGTAGGCTTGTGAGTGAGTTATTCTTTGGGGTACTGACCATTATGACCTCTTGTACTTTGCTGTGTCAAGTTATATCGAGGAGCTGTTGAGGGATGGAAGTATCCGCCATCCCCTGTGTTACTGTTTATAGAATATTGGTTTATGTATAATTAAGTTGTTCATAATTAGAGTCATGAAAGCAGATCTGTGGCCTCATTTCGAAACCCATTCCCCAAATATGTAACTGTATATTTTCAGCCTTCTGGCTGCCAAGCTCTTTCAATAAACCGTTAATTATTATTATTATTATTATTATTATTATTATTATTATTATTATTATTATTATTATTTATGCATGTTATTTCAGGCAGGATGGTCCAAGACATGACGGGTGATGCCAAGGCTTCCTCTACCACCAGGGCAAGGTGAGCACTACTTCTGCTGCTCTTATCTTATCTTATCTTATGACACAATGGTCTAGTGGCTTTATTAATTTTTGGTGTTAACTAAAAACATTGTTAGTATCATGTTTGTTCCAATTAGTTGAAGAGTACAATTGATGGTTAAGGTTAAGAAGAGAGTTCACCTCTTTTTTTGTGTGTGTGTGGGGGGACGGGGGGGGGCAGAACCTGTTCAGAAAGAAAAAAAATTGGAAAGTGTGTTATATGCAGTTTTCTTTGGAATTTTGTAATCTTGTCATCATAACTCCCACAGGAAGGCTGTAGGTCTAAACCACTAATGATGACAGACAAAATGAACCAACTAAACCAAACTTAGTGATCTTACATATCTATTGGCATGGTTAGGTTTGTTTCGTTTCTGTCGCCAATAGTTGTCGCCCCACAAACTGTTGCTGTTCATAGTCATTATTTAATCCTCTCCCACCTAATAAGAACTTTTACTTTAAAACAAACACATCCTTGAGATACTACCTATAACCCGGTATAAATGGCGACTTTCTCCATAACCCTTACAATTTTTTTAGGAGTATAGCGAGATGGAAGGTTAATCTGATTTTTTCCAGGTAGGTGAACGTTACCAGCTTCTCGACGGACCGTGACACACCATAACACATCAGGTATGTTTAAGTCAGTTTTATGTATCAGATATCGTTGTTTTTGTACTTGCTCGGGAGTCTTTCGTCTCCGCTAACCGAGTAAGTTGCCATTACCTCCCGTTTTGAAAATTTGGATCACGGTTGCTGTGTAAAGTCACTCGGGAAATTTTCTTGATCCAGTGATTTTCTAGATAGTGACTTGCATATATCATAAACTCAATCGACTTTCAGAACCATTAATTTATTCATGCCATTATTACAAGATCTGATGCTACTGTAGTATGCAGTCTACAGAGATATTTACACTGTAGTATACGGTCTACTGAGCTTGAGTTGGTCTACTGGGATATTTACACTGCAGCATCCATTAACCTAACCTACCCTTAACCAAGGTTAGGTTAGGTTAATGGACGTTCAATGTAAACATCCCAGTAGACTGTATACAGCTCTGAAGACCGCATACTATACCCTGTAGTAGTACCCATGATCTTTTAAGACACTCTCCATTCCAGCAACATGGATCCTCTTAAAACCAACGTTTTCCAGTGTTTACTTGTGATTTCCAAAGATGTTGTGCGGAATGTATCACAATATGGAAAGTAATGTTTCATTGTATTTTTCACAATATGAGACTGAATCTGGATTCAGTCAGATCATGGTGAACCTTACTGGCATGAGGAGGAAGTCTCTTAGTTATCTGGTTCTTCCTTTAGTTTGTTATGGTCTTCCTCTCTCATGCACTGGTAGTTATTTGAAAGAAACACAATACTCCTACTTGAATGTCGTGTTTTACTAAAAAAAAAACATCATGGTAAAATATGGTTTTCCCCGGCAGGTTCGAATTATTCCCCAACATTGTCTTGTTCACCATCGGCTCTTCAGTTTTCACCGCCACAACCAAAGACGAAAACATAAATTGATTTTTTTACTGGAATTTGGCAACACATGGCTGTATCCTCTGGAATCTGTTAATTTTGTTTTCCGTCTATGAGCAGAAAACATAAAATTGTTGATGGAAAATTCTAGTTATCACTCGTGGGATGTTTATATTAAAGAAGTTTCTGAGTAGACAAAGTCACTTAAAGTTTTTGGATAGGTCGCTGGTTCACCCTCGGGGTACCCCAAGTTTACACAGCTTTTGTTAGAACTTAATTTTACAGTTGGTTAAATGAAGATAGTCGAGTGCAGTGCCGGCCAAACTGCTCCTTCGTGTACCTAAAATGTAGTTTAAACTGTGCCGTATACCTACTGGCCGTAACGGTCCTCCAGGCCTACGGGAATCATCTTCACACTCAGCTACTAAAAATTTTCTGTGATAATTTAAAGAAGAAAAATAAGTATCATAAGCTTAATTCTGCCACAGTATTATACAAGGTTATTATAAAGGTTATATATGTTTACGTCTCTGGGACCAATGTTTACTGTTAAACATGATCAAGTTAATGATAGGGCGCCATGTTTTAATGAATATTTACGTGACCAAGAAGTAAAATGTGTAAATGCGGTTTTAAAATAATCATTAATAGTCTAAAATAACTTAATAATTTATAAAAACCATTTGCACATGGCGGCGTCAGGGAGCCAAGGTGAAGAAACCTGCTATTAATAATTATCAGCCGTTGGAAGTGTGGACTAAGGTGTCGTATGGTGTTGCTCTGAGACACAGTATATGTGTGTCTGACTTAAGGTATTTGATTAAGTCTGGCTGTCATCAGCAGATTGAAGGAACCCTAATCCAGCCATTACAGTAAACTGATACAGCATCCGTTTGAACACTATGTACAGCGCACTCGCTACAAAAAGTACTGTAGATTGAAATTTTGTGGGTTAGATTATATCCAATAGACCTAGATATTAACTCCAGGTGTTCACCTTCCTGGTCTTTAAAGCAAGTTCATAGAAAGCACAACCGGTAAGATGTCATTTTGATGGTGTCATGGTAGGTGCTATTCATTGCATACTGCACAAACCGAAGACCATAACTCCACTGTGCATTTATTATCGCGCCATCATCCAAGTTCTCAGTTTTGGCCGTCCAGTGCACCTCTCACTACCCCGCGGCCAAGGTATGAAGATATATACATCTTTATACCTTAATGGCGGCATGCAGCGCCCGGTCACAAGTTTGGTTATCCACTCATTTGGGACAAGCTGTGTGTACTGCTCCGAGCTTCCGCGTCTGCGGGGGTCAGACCACCACACTGAAATGTATATATTCACATTAAAAGACGTGATCCAATCTTAGAGTAAAACAGGGAGTGAAGCAGTTCCATACCTTCCCGCCGCTGGCTGGTAATGGACGATGTCAATTGAGTCGTATTTGAATATTTGTTTGTTGTATCTCGTGCATAAGGGACTTTTATTGTGTCTTTCAAGTGATAAATAACTGGGTTTTTTCGGGGATTAACCCAGCCAGGCAAAGGTCACAGACCCACATCGGGACCGGGGGGGGGGGGGGGGGGGAGGGGGTTGCCCCAAAATAAATATATACATTAAAAAAAAAATCAAGAGTAAGAAACGATATATGTATGTTGCGTTGTCAAAGAAAAAGAAACAATTGAGACCCTGGAGCTGTGTGTAAATGAGGCAGAAAGTCACATCAACAACCTGGGACACGTATAAACATATTATTGTCACCCATGATAAATATATTGATATTTATGTGTTGTCATAATGATGAAGGACATAATTTACATATTTAGTAAGAATGACATTCTCCCCTGAGAACTTCAATCATCTGCCATCTTCAGCGAGAGAGAGAGAGAGTGTGTGTGTTTTTACTATACATTCAGAACGGAATGTTATAGAAGATAAGTGTATAACATCACTCAGGTAAGGGACATTATAACCAAGAATACTCAGTGGTGTAGTGCAGGATCTCACTGATTCATTCGGAAGGAGACCCGGACTATGTGAGGTGACTACAGAGCACCGAGACTGATTTTATCTACCGTTGGGTGAGTTTACAGTCATCGCCACCTGCACTTTACTAACTGTCTGAGTTATTTAAGTTCTGATCTTCGTCACCTGTCAGCTGGGAGGTCGTGCGGACAGTCAGTCACGCACTCACCGTCGGCAGGTGAAGAACGTACAGTACACAGGTTCTTGAAGGTTCTGTACGGGATCACTACAGGTCTAGCTTCTGTACGTTAGAAGAATTGAACCTGATTATTGTGTCAACATCACTTAGCGTGGGATCAGGTGTCTGTTTTTTAATTACATGACCTTTGGCATAATTATAGTAACAGGGTCAAAATAATATGTCATAAATAATCATAAAATACTCGAGTTTATGGGCGTTTAAAATCCATACAAGAATATTACATGGAAATATATATTCACAGGATGGAAATCGTGTATTATTATTATTATTATTATTATTATTATTATTATTATTATTACTACAACAGCTATATTGTCCTCAAGTCAACACATGAGGAGGTAGTGTGTTTAAATTTTTTGAGACACACTGCTTATATGCATTCCGGTGATAATCTAGTTAGGACGCAAACGACACATCGACCAGACTATCCTGAGAGGCGATACCGTGAGTGAGAGAGGTGAAGGAACTGTCAGCTACCGTGAGTGAGAGAGGTGAAGGAACTGTCAGCTACCGTGAGTGAGAGAGGTGAAGGAACTGTCAGCTACCGTGAGTGAGAGAGGTGAAGGAACTGTCAGCTACCGTGAGTGAGAGAGGTGAAGGAACTGTCAGCTACCGTGAGTGAGAGAGGTGAAGGAACTGTCAGCTACCGTGAGTGAGAGAGGTGAAGGAACTGTCAGCTACGTTTATCATCAAAGTTTCGTTAAAACAACACATTAAATTCGTGGGGGTTATTTTACCTGTATTATATACTTAGATGTGAAGAGGAGGAGGAGAGATGGGAAATGAGGGGGGATGGGGAGGGAGATGGGGTAGATGGATGGTAGTGAAGGGGAGGAGGAGAGATGGGGAGGGAGATGGGGTAGATGGATGGTAGTGAAGGGGAGGAGGAGAGATGGGGGGATAGGGTGAAGGGGAGGGAGATGGGGTAGATGGATGGTAGTGAAGGGGAGGAGGATGGGAGGTAAGAGGGGGGATAGGGAGGGAGATGGGGTAGATGGATGGTAGTGAAGGGGAGGAGGATGGGAGGTAAGAGGGGGGATGGGAGTGAAGGGGAGGGGGGAGTAAAGAGGAGGAAGATGGGAGGTGAGAGGAATGGGAGTGAAAGGGAGAAGGTTAGGCGTGGGCGAGGGGGGGGGGGGAATCACCATCCACTGACGCCATGACAGACAGATAGACAGATATACAAACAAGCAGATCAGATAGACATACATACAGGAAAACAGTCAAAGACAGACAAACGCAGGCAAACAAACTTCAACTGAACAAACAGGCAGACAGACAGACAGGGATAATAGCCAGGAGACTGTAAAGGCGGGGTGAAGGGAACCCACAGTCCTGTCTACTCCAGTTGTCACAGTGCCTGCGTCAATATTGGCACTCCTCCCTATGGTGCCCACTAACACCCTCCTGGCACCAGAGAGAGAGAGAGAGAGAGAGAGAGAGAGAGAGAGAGTTTATCGTAAGAACTTGTGGGGATCTGGCTGGCCATGATTTACATAATGATATGCTGTAAAATTTAATAATTCTGCACAGCGCTATAGGCCGGAGAGCCCCTCTAGTGTAACACGTCAGGGAGGAAGGAAGTACTACTAGACGTCTTGGTTACATAAGGTTCAACACAAGTCAGTAACAGCTTAAAACACTATCAGGTCTAAACATTGCTCAACCTCATATGACTGTTACTGTATGTACGCGTGAAAATACAACACATTGAACACTACGCCTTCTATAAACAAAAGCCAGGTAGACCGGCACTCCAAAATTGACTGTCTTCACCTGACCAACAGTAGAATTAGGTATCCGTTCACAGATGGGTAGAGAAAGGGTGCCCCAGCCAAGAACCATTGAGCCATAGGACAGGAGGGGAGCATTGTATGCTCTCGGCTACCGCACCACAGTACTATATTTAATTAAGTCGGGGGACGGCGGCCAATAAAGTAATCTGTATTGATAGGGGGGACAGATATAATGGAATTTGACAAGTGGGTCAAGTGGTGACCAACAGAAAGGTCAAGGTCACAGATCAAGATCATATTCTTACTTATGGAGGCGGGTTATACCTTGATGAACACCTTCCCAGTTATACAGTAACATCTCCTCACCGGCGTACACACGGGGGTACAGGCAGCCAAAATACAATCTTGTATGTTGATCTAATGGTCTTGTTTGCTTATAAGTCTGCTTTCAATAAATTTATTTGTGTGTTTGTATTTTGTCTGCATGCAAACATCACCTTGCTGTAACCACACTCATCCTGTACCGCTCAACGAGAAGAACCTTAAGTTGTAATTGTAAGAATCTGTTAAAAAATGTGTAAGAGATAAAGATGTATCTCCGGAGCGTTCAGTGACGGTCTCTGATCGCTCTGAGGTGATCCATGAATCTCAAGATGCTGTTGACTTATGAGTCAGAAACATTGAAGCAGCAGAGGATGTAAAAAAGTTTGTAAAACCCTCGTCGACTGAGAGACATTACCCATTGTTGAGAAAGAATCACAAGGCTAAACTGACTGACTGAATGAATGACTGACATTCTCGGACTGTACAGGTTATCGCTTCGTCGGTCACGTGTTTTTTTATATACTACAGGTGAAAAGAAGAGTTTAGTGAAGAGGAAGAGAATAGTCTTCATGTAAACACCTGTCGTCCTGCCACTCAAGCCTCGAGGAGCTACACTGGACCAAGACCTCAGTCTGCCTCTGTTCCTCACGACGTGTTGTGTCGGGTACTGGTGGTTATGGGGTAACTTGGGCTGAATTCATTTTATTGGTTGTACTTTATATACTGTAGTGTCTGGGTGAACGGCCTCCCTGTGTTGATGTGCGATTCCAAGAAGTTATTTCATCACTTTAATAGGTACAGAGGGTTAGGTTAAGGGCGCGGGTGGCGGGGCAGCCGGTGTTTGTGATTTTAATGCGAGTGATTGAGAAGGGAAGGAGGTCGCTCCCCTTCCTTGCCCTGTCAGGAAGAGGTCGACTATGAGGGGGTGGAAGATGGTCTCATCTGTGCACTGTGAAGGGGGAGATAGTTTCCTCCGTGCACTGTGAAGGGGATGAGGTTGACATTGTGCGCTGTGAGGGGGAGGTGGTCCACGCTGTGCACTGTGAGGGGGAGCTGGTCTCCTGCTTGCACTGTGAGGGGGAGGTGGTCCACGTTGTGTACTGCGAGGGGAAGGATGATCCACGCTGTGCACTGTGAGGGGGAGGTAAGCCACGCTGTGCACTGTGAGGGGGAAGTGATCCACGTTGTGCACTGTGAGTGGGAGGTGGGTCACTCAGTCTCCGGCAGGTGGAGGTTGTGCCTGAGAGGACAGCAGCTCCGTCGAATATCTGGTGGTACCTTGTCTCAAGTGTTTGAGGTAGAATAAAAAATACGACGGACAAAGTTAATCAAAACTCTCCGTCAATAGACTTCCTTTTGAACCTCTGCAGCGGCACACTGAACCCAAGAGCGCCGATGACATTTTTCCTCTAGTTCGTATATATATATATATATATATATATATATATATATATATGAAGGGAGTAATCGAACCCGGATTTTCATCCTGAAAAAGCGGATTGGTTAGGTTAGGGTAAGTTATGTTAAGTTATGCTAGGTTTAGTTAGGTTATGGTAGGAGTAGTTTAGGTTATATTATGTTAGGGTAGGGTAGGGTAGGTTAGGTTAGGTTAGGTTCCGGGTCCCAGTCTGGGGGTGAGTGAAGCTCCTCATAAATTCACAATTTACCACACACAAAAAAAATATATATATCCTGGTGATGTTCTTACTACTCATTACTGTACAAACATCTACCATGGAGAGAGAGAGAGAGAGAGAGAGAGAGAGAGAGAGAGAGAGAGAGAGAGAGAGAGAGAGACCTTCAGATGCGGTACAAAGCAGCACGGGCTGGGGCGGTGCGGGGAATATGAAACGTAGCGTCTGTTTACTTTTAGAGTTTTGAGGGCCGGGGCGGCTGGTGGTGGAGCCCCCGGCCACGTTAACAAATCATGGACAGCTTGTTGATGTATTTGACGTTATTTTGGTTTATACAGTATCATTTTTTTTTCTTTCCTCTTCATAATATAGGACGTTGGAAGTTAATGGAGATGCACTGTGGGGAGGCATTATCTGAGCGAGGAGTGGAGGATGAGGGCGCTGTTTTTTTATGTCGTGTGAAGATGTTTGGCGTTGGTTGAAAGTATACAGTATATCACTTCTCCTACTGTGATAGGCGACTCTTTCGTTATCCTGCTGTGCACACTGGCGCTACACGTCCTGGTTACAGTATACTTACTTCAAAGATGGATGCTGAACTTTACTGGGTCCATCTCTTATATTGTGTTTGTGTTTTGTTTTTGATTGTTTATGGACTAAAGAGTAATTACTAATCTTGTTATAGTCGTTGTTGAAGCGCAGTTATAATATTATAGCGACGGCGTCAACTTATCTGGCTCGATGTTGAAGAAATTTTGTAAGTTTTGTTCAGTTTGTGTTTGTGTGTCAAGTCTCTCAATATGATTCAGCTACTATCGTTCTCAAAGGGTTAAACCACCATATTCAAAAGGTTAAACCATCATATTCAAAAGGTTAAACCACCATATTCAAAAGGTTAAACCATCATATTCAAAAGGTTAAACCATCATATTCAAAGGATTAAACCATCGTCCTCAAATAATTAAAACAAACACAACTGAATTATCAATTATATTATAGATAAACTGTACACTTAAGAACTATGTATGACTATATGTTACTAGTTCATGTATTCTTGGTAGTGTGGACGGATGTGTAGGTCGCTTACATTACAGTTGGTCTATTAGGATATATAGTCGTAGTATTATATAAACTTTACAGATACCACCACTATCACCATCATCAGTAACACCATACCATCACTATCAGTAACACCATACCATCACCATCATCAGTAACACCATCACCATCAGTAACACCACACCATCACCATCACTATCAGTAACACCATACCATCACCATCACTATCAGTAACACCATACCATCACCATCACTATCAGTAATACCATCACTATCAGTAACACCATACCATCACCATCACTATCAGTAACACCATCACCATCACTATCAGTAACACCATACCATCACTATCAGTAACACCATACCATCACCATCACTATCAGTAACACCACACCATCACCACCATCAGTAACACCATACCACCACCATCACTAACAGTAACACCATACCATCACCATCATCAGTAACACCATACCACCACCATCACTAATACGTCACCATTACTATCACCATCACTATCACAACCAGTAACATCACACCTTCACTACCGCAAACACTATACCACCACCACCACATTCATATCGACACCACTGTCCCATCATCATCACCACTAACACTATACCAACACCACACCAACACGACCACCGCTATTAACACCAATCGTCACTGCGAAAATATAACACCTACAACCACCAGCAACACCACCATCACCACAAGACACCATCAACAACAACACCACCACCATCGCCACAATACACAATCACCATCACCACCATCGCTACAATACACAAATATCACCATCACCATCGCCACAATACACAATCACCACAATACACCACTACACGTTCCGTCACCTGGTCTGGCGGCGGGAACACATTCACCCTTATGAGTTGCTGCTGGGCTGTAAACGTCGACCGAGGCTCCCACAACGACAAATTAACGAAATGTATTCCAACCCGTGTAAATCAATTGTCATTTGGCCTCAAAACAAAACAAAACCGAAATTGTTTCCCAAAGCCTCAATGACACGCGATATACACGATGAAAGAAAAAAGAAAAAAAGAAAAAAAGAATAAAATGAAAAATGATTGGATAGTATTCATTTGTAAATATAAAATTAATATAAACAAATTACAAGAGAAGAAGAAACGAAACATAAAGCGGGAGGAAAAAGTAATGGGCACGTAACCCAGCAGCGTATCAGCATCAGCCGTGTTGCAGGAGCGCGCGAGCATCCACCTCAACCACCACCAGCAAGATTTATGGCACGTGTGAAATGAAATTCTGATACCAATGGTGAAATGGCTATCGCGACGGAATAGGCGGCGTATTGAAAAGATCTAGATGATATGGAGTGTGGAGTACAGCTGTTATTTACGAGGCTGTATTATAGGAAAGCTATACCCGACTTTCTTGGACGTTTTCGTTTTGTTTAATCACTGTAGGCTGTTTTTCTCTCTCTTCCTACCTTCATTCTTTCCTCTCTCTGTTTATCTTTCTCTCTCTCTCTCGCTGTCTCTTTTTTATCTCTTGTCTTCGGCAGTAAGCAGCGGTTTGCTCCTGAAATCCTCCCTTCATTCGGTGATATTAAAATGCCGGCAGTAATAGTGACTGGTAAATCTTGCGGCCGGGGTATCGGGGGGAGGCGGAATAAACAATGCCATCTCCTTTTAGTACGGCGGGTCGGGAACAAGAATGGTCGATTAAAAGCGGTGAGCGAAGTCCTGATAGAAACTGGCGGTGGCGGGTGGCAGCACACACACACACACACCTGGACTACAGTATTTGCTTTCTTGTGGATATGAATTTTAAGGAGTAGGGGGGAGGAGGAGAGGAAAGAGGAAGGCGAATTTATGGTCTGCTGGAGGGTTTCTCAGTGTTCGTGAGACCTCAAACGTTGGCAGTTTGTGTTATGGTAAATAATGTGTGTGTGTGTGTGTGTGTGTGTGTGTGATAATAAAAAAAGACACAACTGGTACAAGTATAACATACAGTAACATGAGGGGGGGGGGTCGTTTAACAAGTACTTTAGGCGTAGATACAGTACAAAGGGGGAGAATAGACAAGGAGTGAACACACGTTATCTACGAGTTGTTGGTGCAGATTTTTACAATGGTTGGAACGGGGTTGTTGTTGTAGCGATCAGTCCGAGGTCTTATGGGCTGGCTGCGGTTGTGGTGTCGAACAATAATTCCCGTGGTAGCGATAGTGAGGATAGTGGCGCAGCATTTGTCTCAAACTGACAGATGAGATAACGATGATGAGAGGGCGTTGAGAGGGCCAAATGTACTGAGTGCCTCTAGGTATGTGGTGTGAGAGGGGGAGAGGGAATAAACAAGTACGTCCTCTTCTACACTTTCTCTATGGGAGTTCTTGTTGTGTCGCCAGTTAAAGGAAGAAGGCGGGGCAGGGGAAGCATATAGGTCTTACGCTTATCCATAGGCTGAAACCTCACAAGACGATGAACAGTGGAGAAAGTTATCATGTTACCGAATTGCTCAGGATCTATGGTGCCTTCAATGTCGACATAAGTTCAGTCAAATATAAAACCCTCGCAGATTATAGGCTGGGTAATGGCGAGGGGTCGTAACTCGTTTAAAGGGTGTGGGTTCGTTGACTTGGGCTCTGGTGTAACAAAGATAGTGTGTATCTGTGTCCGTTTTGAGGACGACTTTATACGTATCACTCACTTATTCTCTCTCTCTCTCTCTTTCCCTCCTTCATTGTCTCTCTCAGTCTCTCTTTGTCTCTCTCTGCTTCTCTCTCTGACACACACACACACATGGCACCCAAGCTCGGTGTCACTTTCAATATTTAATCTTATATTTTTTGTGTCTGTATTTCATTCTCTCGCCGCACCTTCGTTACTTCGTTTAACTTTCAACTCCTGACAGTTTTTAGTGCAGAAAGCTTTTTAGAAACAGCTTAATGGTGTCAAGGTGTATGAAGGTGTAATGGCGTATTAGTTTATTTACCAGGGTGAAGGACTTACTTTGCCCCCCCTTCCCCCCACCCTCCCTCTCTCTCTCTCTCTTTCCCTCTATCCCACCCTTCCTCTCTCCTCCCTTCCCTCCCTCCCTCCCTCTGTACCAACACCACTTCCCCCTTACCTACCTCCCCCCCCCCTCTCTCTCTCTCTCTCTCTCTCTCTCTCTCTCTCTCTCTCTCTCTCCCCTTCCCTTCCTTTCTTCTACACCAAAACCTCTTCCTCCTTCCCACTGTCCCTTCCTCCATCCCTCACTCCATCCTTCTGCACCAACTACCTTTCCCCTCCTTTTCTCCCTCCCTCCCTCCCTCACTCCATCCCTCTGCACCAACACCCCTCCCTTTCCTTCCTTCCTTCCTTCCTTCCTTCCTCCCCCCACCTTTCACCACCATGGCCAAACACCATCATGGTAATGGAGAAGGAAGGAAAGTGGAGAGGAAATGGTGGTGAGAAGGGGTAGTAGTGGTGGTGATGGGGAGGTATGGTGGTGAGAGGGAAGGGGTAGTAGTGGTGGTGATGGGGAGGAATGGTGGTGAGAAGGGGGTAGTAGTGGTGGTCATGGGGAGGTATGGTGGTGAGAAGGGGTAGTAGTGGTGGTGATGGGGAGGTATGGTGGTGAGAGGGGTAGTAATGGTGGTGATGGGGAGGTATGGTGGTGAGAAGGGGGTAGTAGTGGTGGTGAGAAGGGGTAGTAGTGGTGGTGAGAGGGGGTAGTAGTGGTGGTCATGGGGAGGTATGGTGGTGAGAAGGAGTAGCAGTGGTGGTGATGGGGAGGTTTGGTGGTGAGAGGGGGTAGTAGTGGTGGTGATGGGGAGGTATGTTAGTGAGAGGGGGTAGTAGTGGTAGTGATGGGGAGGTATGGTGGTGAGAGGGGTTAGTAGTGGTGGTGATGTGGAGGTATGGTGGTGAGAAGGGGGTAGTAGTGGTGGTGAGAAGGGGTAGTAGTGGTGGTGAGAGGGGGTAGTAGTGGTGGTGATGGGGAGGTATGGTGGTGAGAGGGGTTAGTTAACATAAATACTGTAGATGTTATATAGCAAATTTAACACAGTCTAGTTAGGTAAACATAACCTGGCCATAGAAAGATCAGCATGTTAAATTCTATAGATGTCATTGAGTTATATTAGATCAGAAGAGCCGAGGAATATTCTCTCTATCACTGTCTGTCTTTCACTTTATCTCTCTCTCTCTCTCTCTCTCTCTCTCTCTCTCTCTCTCTCACAATCTCTCTCTCTCTCTCTCTTTATTGTGTCTGAAAATTTTAACGTAGCGTCGTAGGCGAAGATAAATCCAGGTCCCATTATCAAGGAGTCGTTTGCTAGCAGGGAAACTGTTCATTATGACGCACATATTTGATAATGGCTTGTTAACACACACACTCACACTGCCTCTCTCCCTGCCTGCCTCTCTCCCTGCCTGCCTCTCTCCCTGCCTCTCTCCTCCCTCCCTGCCTGCCTCTCTCCCTGCGTCTCTCCTCCCTGCTTGCCTGCCTCTCTCCCTGCCTCTCTCCTCTCTCCCAGGCCTCTCTCCTCTCTCCCTGCCTTTCTCCTGCCTCCCTGCCTGCCTCTCTCCCTGCCTCTCTCCTCCCTCCCTGCCTGCCTCTCTCCCTGCCTCTCTCCTCCCTCCCTGCCTGCCTCTCTCCCTGCCTCTCTCCTCCCTCCCTGCCTGCCTCTCTCCCTGCCTCTCTCCTCTCTCCCTGCCTGCCTCTCTCCTCCCTCCCTGCCTTTCTCCTGCCTCCCTCTCTTCCTGCCTGCCTCTCTCCCTGCCTTTCTCCTCCCTCCCTGCCTGCCTCTCTCCCTGCCTGCCTCTCTCCCTGCCTGCCTCTCTCCCTGCCTCTCTCCTCCCTCCCTGCCTGCCTCTCTCTCTGCCTCTCTCCTCCCTCCCTGCCTGCCTCTCTCCCTGCCTGCCTCTCTCCTCTCTCCCTGCCTGCCTCTCTCCCTGCCTGCCTCTCTCCCTGCCTCTCCTCCCTCCCTTCCTGCCTCTCTCCCTGCCTTTCTCCTGCCTCCCTGCCTGCCTCTCTCCCTGCCTACCTCTCTCCCTGCCTCTCTCCCTGCCTCTCTCCTCCCTCCCTGCCTGACTCTCTCCCTGCCTGCCTCTCTCCCTGCCTGACTCTCTCCCTGCCCGACTCTCTCCCTGCCTCTCTCCTCCCTCCCTGCCTGCCTCTCTCCCTGCCTCTCCTCCCTCCCTTCCTGCCTCTCTCCCTGCCTGACTCTCTCCCTGCCTCTCTCCTCCCTCCCTGCCTGCCTTTCTCCCTGCCTCTCCTCCCTCCCTTCCTGCCTGCCTCTCTCCCTGCCTCTCTCCTCCCTCCCTTCCTGCCTCTCTCCCTGCCTGCCTCTCTCCCTGCCTGCCTCTCTCCATGCCTCTCTCCCTGCCTGCCTCTCTCCCTGCCTGCCTCTCTCCCTGCCTGCCTCTCTCCCTGCCTGCCTCTCTCCCTTCTTGCCTCTCTCCATGCCTGCCTCTCTCCCTGCCTGCCTCTCTCCATGCCTCTCTCCCTGCCTGCCTCTCTCCCTGCCTCTCTCCCTGCCTGCCTCTCTCCCTGCCTGCCTCTCTCCCTGCCTGCCTCTCTCCCTGCCTGCCTCTCTCCCTGCCTGCCTCTCTCCCTTCTTGCCTCTCTCCCTGCCTGCCTCTCTCCCTTCTTGCCTCTCTCCCTTCTTGCCTCTCTCCCTGCCTGCCTCTCTCCCTGCCTGCCTCTCTCCATGCCTCTCTCCCTTCTTGCCTCTCTCCCTGCCTGCCTCTCTCCCTGCCTGCCTCTCTCCCTGCCTGCCTCTCTCCCTGCCTGCCTCTCTCCCTGCCTGCCTCTCTCCCTGCCTGCCTCTCTCCCTGCCTGCCTCTCTCCCTGCCTGCCTCTCTCCATGCCTCTCTCCCTTCTTTTCTCCCTCCTTGCTTACCTTTCTTTATTTATCTCTCCCTTCCTCTCTCCTTTCATACCTGCCTGCCTTCCTCCCTCCCTCCCTCCCTCCCTCCCTTCCTTTCCTCTACCTTCCTTCCTTTATTTTCTCTCCATTTCCTTTCTTTCTTTCTTCATTCCCTCTCTTTTCTCTGTCCCTTCCTCCCTCCCCCTCCCTCCTTTCCTCCTTTCTTCCCTCCTTTCCTCCCGTCCTCCTTCCTTCCCTCAGCACATTCCAGCCAAGGAGAGGAAGAGGAGAGGAGGAGATGGCAATAGGAATATGGGAAGGAGTGAATACGTGAGGAAGGGTGAGGGGGAGGGGAAGGGTGAGGGGAAGGGTGAGGGGGAGGGGAAGGGTGAGGGGGAGGGGAAGGGTGAGGGGATGGTGTGGGAGGGATGGGGTAGGTTGAAATGGGAGAGGATAAAGGAAGAGGTTGGGGTGGAGTGAATGTGAGGGAGAGGAAGAGGAGAGGGGGGATGGGTATTGGGGGAGAGAAACAGTGGGTGATTGGGGGAGGTAAAGGGGAGGGGGGCTGGGGGAAATGGTTCCTTGGTCGTGTTCGTGGTACTGTCTTCAACATCGGCTGTCCTGTTCGTGGTATTGTCTTCAACACCAGCCGTCCTGTTCGTGGTACTTTTTTCAACACTAATCATCTTGTTACAGGTTATTGCAGGTACTGTATCCTGTATGTACTGAAAATAAATCACCCGAGATACAGTAATTCCGACACATTGTTGTGAAATATATCCCTTTTTTTTCATATTTATATTATTATTATTATTATTTTTTGCGTTTTAAATAATGTCTACAGCCCTTACAAATATGTCCCGATGTTACGTTGGTGTTTGTTAGGTATTTACAATTTTGTCTTCGATTCATAAATAAATTACGATTTCCTCACGAGAAATTCTTATGTTTCTTTCATAATTTTTTCTTCTTTACTTATTTTCAATATTTGTGAATGATTGAGGCTTATTTACCCGTGATCAGAAGTACAGACTCACCTTAAGTACTAATTAATGGCATAGAAGGAAGCATAGAAGGAAGTGTGATTTGGCACTGCACTTGACCGCCTTCATTTCCCCGACTGTAAAGTCAGGTACCCGTTCACAGCTGGGTGGTCTGGGAGTGCCTCGGGAACGAACCAGCGACCCTTAGTATATTAGGAGGTTCAATGTTGAGTGGTTATATATGTATGTATGTATTGTATGTATGTATTGTATGTATGTAGGTATGTATGTATGTATGTATGTATGTATGTATGTATGTTTACCCATAAGTATGACGCATCGATCAACGTTACGAATATACGCCGTTATAGCTCATCCTCACTCCTCCCCCTCACCCCCCCTCACCCCCCCCCCCCAGCACCCCACCCCTCCCCCCTCTCACCAGGAATGATACCCTCTGCCTTAGTCTGGCTATATCCCCGCCTTCGTCATGGACAAACCCCTGCCTAAGACGCACATATACCCCGCCTTTGACGCGCCCCTGTCAACTGTATGCCGAACCTAAACCCCAGTCTTAAGAGGGCAGCGGCTCGGAGGGATTCGCTCAGTCGGGAACATATTGACAACTGGGGGGGAGGGGAGGTGTATCACTGTGGTGTTATCCGAGGTTTATTGCCCTCTCTTGTTCAGCTACACAGGTATACGGGTGTTTGTGTGGGGCTCTTGTGGGTGGTTGGTTGGGTGTGTGGAAGTGTTGCGTGTGAGTGGTTGGGTGTGTGGGTGGTTGTGTGACACACACACACACACACTCTGGGCGTTGTAAATATCCGTGGTAGTCTCCCGGTCTTCCTTGATGTCTGCTGTGGCCCTGGGCAGTGTTGTGGTCTGTCTTTGATTTTATTTTATACATACATACATACATACATACATACAAACACACGTACATACAGACTCAAGCATATTCCTACAATATACATATACAAACACATATAGATTATTTATACATAGGCCCGATATATACACACACACACATAAGTACACATAGTCGTATATATAATAATGGTTGCCCCTCCTGTAACCTAGGCGTGAATTTATTTAAGGTGTAGAAGCTGTCGCCAACACAACAGCCACACCCTGAGTTAACGAGTTGAGTGACTCGGTGTCAAGGAATGGTCCGAGAAGACCGGACAACTCGCCAACTGCACTGGCTAGCCATTACCCCGGAACACGATCCGCAAATCGATTAACATCCAGGTCCCTAATTACTGCTGGGTAGTATATACACAAACACACACACACATACACACACACATACACACACACACCTACACACACATACATATATATAAATACACACACACACACACAGGAAAGTAAACCCAGCAGATGCAATCATTTCAAACGAGTCGTGTAGACTGCGACACACAAGACACAGGTACACTGCCAGCCGTGAAACAGGAGCTCCCGCAGCCGCAAGAGGAGGCAGGGCCAGTCATTCCAAGTTTGTTATATATGGATTACATTACCGGGAAGATGAGTAAGCCGACGGGCCGCGCGCTCTCTGCCACACGACGATAAGTTGACAGCTGGCTGGTTAAAAATATGCATCTTTTATTTTTCTCTCTCCGTAACGATGGAGGTCCGTGCCTTTAGTTCTTTTTTGGCGGCGTCTGTCTGTATGTCTGTCTGTATGTCTGCGGTGTTGCGTCAGATTGATTGCGTAAAGGTGGAGAGATGAAGAGACGCATTTTGAGTGAATTCGGACAAGGTGGTGTTTGTATACTATCTGACGTCAGAATAGTTGCGTAAAGAGAGACAGATGGAGAGACAGAGGGAAGCATTGTTAGGATATTGTCCAGGCAGCGAGAGAATTGGTTGCTAAACGAAGATAAAACAATACAAGAGAGCAACTGGCCTATATCACGAGTGAGTTGTGGCAAAAAATGTGGAGCAGACGTGAAGGAACGCAAGAGACTTTACCCAAAGGTGAGACGCGGGGTAAGCGTAAAGTCTCCTAAAGAACGTTAACAGTTGAGGCGGGAGAGAATTATGAGCCAGTGTCCAGACTCTCACAGTGTCGTACGATGAATTTTTCCTTTAGATCAAGATGTAAAAATACACCATGTTTAACTTAACCCCCCAGCCCCCTCCCCCCCCCCCCCAAAAAAAAAAACAACTTAAAAAAAATGTGGGCGGGAAAAATTAAAGTGAGACTCAGTCTTTTCTAGATAAGTTGATTTAGAGGACAGATTTAAGGTAGAGAATCCGAGTCCCTTCCTTATATTTTGTGTCCTAACTGGTGGAAAGTAAATGTATCTAGTTAATGTAGAGTCTCAGGTACTTGTGATGTTTTTAGTACGTTATTGTTGTGTACTTGTGATATCTTCAGCCGCGAGAAATGTCTATTGTGTAAAGTTTTGAGAATCTAGACGGTGCGCTGCTGCTGCTGCTGCTGGTGTGAACAAAAGGCGGCTGAGGACGTGTAGGTTACAGGCCCACCAAACGAGCTGTGACGGGGCCGAGGGGAAACGGACAACTTGATCCTTGTTTGTAGCGACCCAGTAATGAGCCGGTAATCCCTGCACAGCTCGCGCCACGCCGCCGCCAATATTTCTGGCCGGATTTTGGCGGACTTGAGATTCTGGCGCGAGGGATTTGGCGTGTTGGGGATTTATCCTGACTTCTTGCAGCTATTTTACCTTCTTTTGGTTATTTGCCGACTTCACCCTCGGCCGACCCATCACACCGCCGTAGACAGCCTCCATGATCTGCGCCACAACGTAAAATAAACCGAAAAATGACCCCAGACGACCCGGCGGGCGAGGAAACACAACTGAAATAAATCAGAATGAAAATCTCTCGGGCGGCCAGGCTCCCACAAGCTCCACAGAGGCGCAAGAAGCCCGCTGTCTTCCTTCTGCGAGTCCAATATTACCATTGTCAACGCGTCTTACGGAGCTTAGCCTTGTCGCCCTCCCTCCCTCCCTCCCGCCTGCCCGTCGGGGAGGACCTGTGGCGGGAGGGCCTGGGGCTTGGAGGACCAGAGAGGGGGGGGGGATCTGGGGCAGGGAGGGTTGGTTGCCCCTACGACCTGGAGAGGCCAAGTTGGAGGAGTTTGTAGGACTGGGAGGGTCAGGGAGGGCTGGAGGGGCTCGAAGATTTTTGGAGGTGCTTGGGGAATGTTGGATGGGCCCGAGGGGGTTGGTGGGGGGGGGGGGGGTGGAGAGGTTCCAGGAGGGAAAGAAAGGCACGAGGAGGGCTGCAGATGCTTGGGGAATCAAGAAAGAGAAACACCGATCTTCCCCTTCCAGTGTGGAGAGAGTCCGGAAATATATAGAAAGAAAAGATAATAAGGGTTTTATATATATATATTATATATATATATATATATATATATATATATATATATATATAGATATATATATATCGCAAGAGAGACAGTTGGGCCAGCGGTGTAGAGCGAGGCGGAGACATGGTAACAAACTCAGTCAGTACGCCAGTCACTGAGTGAACCAAGTAGGACGTTCATGGAGTCGTCTGACGCAGCTAAAAATTATACAGGGTCATGGACAAAGAATGTGTAGAGTTTAATAATGGCCCGGTGTGACCAGAGTAAATAATAGAACAATAAACATGACCTTGTGTACTGATGTATATAGAGGGGAGAGATTATGGGTATTGTTGATGAGTTGAGAGAAGGATACGTCACTTGTCTTCACCTTGGGTATAACTTTAAGCCTTTGTTACCCTAGACCCACAAGACAAGAGTGGTGTTTAGGTAGACACCGCGGTCAACACCTGCACGATAACACTAAATTCAATTCAAGATAACTGGAAAAATCTCTTCTCTCATTCTTCCTTCCTCCCTCCCCCTATACGTCCCTCCATCCTTACTCTTTCCCTCCCACACCTTCCCTACCATACCACCAAAATTCTCTCTCCCTCCTTCCCTCCTTCCGTCCATCCATCTGTCCGTCACTCCGTCCCTCATTTCGTCCCTCACCCTCCCTCCTTCCCTCCCTCCCTGCCTCCCCGCTTCTGTTCATATCTACTTCCCTCGTTTTCTCCCTCCCTCCTTCCCTCTCTCCCTACCTCACTCCTTCTGTTTATCTCTACCTCCCTCATTTTCTCCCTCCCTCCTTCCCTCCCTCCCTACCTCCCTCCTTCCCTCCCTCCCTGCCTCCCTGCTTCTGTTTATATCTACTTCCCTCATTTTCTCCCTCCCCCCTTCCCTCTCTCCCTACCTCACTCCTTCTGTTTATCTCTACCTCCCTCATTTTCTCCCTCCCTCCTTCCCTCCCTCCCTACCTACCTCCCTCCTTCTGTTTATCTCTACTTCCCTCATTTTCTCCCTCCCTCCTTCCCTCATTTTCTCCCTTCTCCCCCCCTCCCTCCCCCTCCCCCTTCCTCTCCTCACACATTCAAAATTCGCGGGAATAAAGAAAGTTGATGTAAAAATGTCCTCCCTTACATTGACAGATGAATTTTTTCCTCTCCCTCCAACCCATTTAATTTCCTGCCTCATTTTTCAGAAGTTGGTGAGCGAGAGAGTTTGGTGGTGGGTAGTGTGTTGGTGATACTTGTGAAACAATTTTTGGGTGTTGAATACGGCCAGGAACACACACACACACACTCGTCCACCCTCCATAATTGTGTGCTAATGGCCTACTACTACTACTACTACTGCTGCACCACTTTGTCTCCCTCTTTCTCTGTCTCCCTCTCTCTGTTTCTCTCTCTTCATCTCTCTCTCTCACTCTCTCTCACATTATGATATCGACCAATGAAACCTGGGTCATAATTGTTGTTGTAGTTGTTTCCATAGGTGCTTCAACTACCAAGGCTCATTCAGCGTCGTTCACTCATCCCTAATGTTTACACCAGACATGAGACAACATGGTCCCGCCTCTACTTCTCCCGCCAGCCCGTCATAGAATCTGTGTCTCTTTGGTCAATAATAACTTCATTACAAATCGTTACAAATAATGTAAAATAAAATGTAAGTTATTTATATATATATTTCTTTTTATTGAATATTTTATCTCTTATGAATATTTTATTAACATTTTGTCATTTATGAAAGATTTGTCTAATAAACTGTTGTGTTGTTGAAGTCTATAATGTAATTTTACGTTTAGTAGTTTATTATAATTTTGTTTAGAGGGTAAGTATTGTTTTTTTTTTTTTTTTTTTGAAGTGGATTAAAGACAAGAGTAACATTATCTGTGGTTGATTTAGTTCCCCCCTAGAAAGAAAATGGATCGATGAGGTGTTGTTTTCGTTGTTGTTTGATGATGGAGGGAGGAGAGTAATGATGTTATGTAATGGGGGTATACACACACACACACACACACACCTTAACTCGACTCCATATAATATTAGGAGGGGCTGATGGGCACAAAGGCGACACCTCCCGGATATTGACAACACTAGGACCCCCTCCCATCCCACCTCCCACCCCCTCCTTCCCCCTCCCCTCCCACCCCCTCCTTCCCCCTCCCCTCCCACCCCCTCCTTCCCCCCTCCTCCCCCCTCCTCCTCCCTCCCTCAAAATATCTTACGGTGGTCATCATGATATATTTTGGGACATCTTTCAATGCCTTCTGGACACATCTACTGGTGGCCGTGTCCCTTTTACCAGCCCTCCTCATAGATGGATGGATGAATGGATGGATGGATGGATGGATGGATAGATGGATGGATGGAGGGATGGATGGATGGATGAATAATTTGATGGGTAGATGGATGGATGGATGGATAGATGGATGGATAGATGGATAGATGGATGGATGGATAGACGGATGGATGGATGAATAAATAGAGGGATAGATGGATAGATGGATGGATGGATGGATAGACGGATGGATGGATGAATAAATAGAGGGATATATGGATAGATGGATGGATGGATAGATAGAGGGATGGATGGGTAGAAGGATGGATGGATAGATGGATGGATGGATGAGTAAATAGATGGATGGATGGATGGATAAATAGAGGGGTAGATGGATGGATGGATGGATGGATAGATGGATGGAAGGAAGGATGGATGGATGGATGGAAGGATGTATAGATGGATGAATTAATAGAGGGATAGATGGATGGTTGGATGGAAGGATGGATGGAAGGATGGATAGATGGATGGATGGATGAATAAATAGAGGGATAGATAGAGGGATGGATGGGTGGAAGGATGGATGGATAGATGGATGGATGGATGAGTAAATAGATGGATGGATGGATAAATAGAGGGGTAGATGGATGGATGGATGGATGGATAGATGGATGGATGGATGGATGGATGAATGAATAGAGGGATAGATGGATGGATGGAAGGATGGATGGAAGGATGGATAGATGGATGGATGGATGAATAAATAGAAGGATAGATGGATGGATGGAAGGATGGATAGATGGATGGATGGATGAATAAATAGAGGGATAGATGGATGGATGGAAGGATGGATGGAAGGATGGATAGATGGATGGATGGATGGATGGATGGATGAATAAATAGAGGGATAGATGGATGGATGGAAGGATGGATAGATAGATAGAGGGATGGATGGGTGGATTGAAAGATGGTTAGATAGATGGATAAATAGAGATAGCTAGATAGGTTGATATTTGGATAGATGGATATTTAGATAGATGGAGAGAGAGAGAGAGAGAGAGAGAGAGAGAGAGAGAGAGAGAGAGAGAGATTAACCTAACCAAACCTACGTTGACCTAATCTAACCTAATCCCTCCCTTCCTCCATCCAATCATCCATCCATCCACCCAATCATTCCTCCTTTCTTACCTCACTCACTTCCTCTCTTTCTCTCTTCCATTCTCCCTCTCTCCCTTCCTCCCTACTTTCCTCCCTCCCTCCCTCCCTCCCTCCCCCACTTCCTCCCTCCCTCCCCCACTTCCTCCCTCGCCTTCTCGCCCTACCTCCCCCCTCCCTCCCTCCCTCCCTCCCTCGCCTTCCCGCCCTACCTCCCCCCTACCTCCCCCCTCCCTCCCTCCCTCCCTCGCCTTCCCTCCCCCCACCTTCCCTCCCCCCACCTTCCCTCCCCCCATCTTCCCTCCCCCCACCTTCCCTCCCCCCACCTTCCCTCCCCCTCCTTCCCTCCTCCCCCCCCCCACTGACAACAAATGTATCTCTTCAGTAAAGTCCTTTCAAGCTTCTCTCCCAGTACAGTATATTAGCGCCCTTACAATCATAGAGCCTTAGAACCCTTACCTATAACTACGATAGAGTTCCTTTACAATCATAGAGCCTTAGAACCCCTATCTATAATCACAGTAGAGTTCCTTTGTAGTCATAGAGCCTTAGAACCCTTACCTATAATCACAATAGAGTTCCCTTACAATCATAGAGCCTTAGAACCCTTACCTATAATCACAATAGAGTTCCTTTACAATCATAGAGCCTTAGAACCCCTATCTATAATCACAGTAGAGTTCCCTAACAATCATAGAGCCTTAGAACCCTTACCTATAATCACAATAGAGTTCCTTTGTAGTCATAGAGCCTTAGAACCCTTACCTATAATCACAATAGAGTTCCTTTGTAGTCATAGAGCCTTAAAACCCTTACCTATAATCACAATAGAGTTCCTTTGTAGTCATAGAGCCTTAGAACCCTTACCTATAATCACAATAGAGTTCCTTTGTAGTCATAGAGCCTTAGAACCCTTACCTATAACTGCAGTAGAGCCTCAAACAATCATAGAGCCTTAGAACCCCTATCTATAATCACAGTAGAGTTCCCTAACAATCATAGAGCCTTAGAACCCTTACCTATAATCACAGTAGAGTTCCTTTACAATCATAGAGCCTTAGAACCCTTACCTATAATCACAGTAGAGTTCCTTTACAATCATAGAGCCTTAGAACCCTTACCTATAACTACGATAGAGTTCCTTTGTAGTCATAGAGCCTTAGAACCCTTACCTATAATCACAATAGAGTTCCTTTGTAGTCATAGAGCCTTAAAACCCTTACCTATAATCACAGTAAAGTTCCCTAACAATCATAGAGCCTTAGAACCCTTATCCATAATCACAGTAGAGTTTCCTAACAACCATAGAGCCTTAGAACCCTTACCTATAACTGCAGTAGAGTCTCAAACAATCATAGAGCCTTAGAACCCTTACCTATAATCACAGTAAAGTTCCCTTACAATCATAGAGCCTTAGAACCCTTACCTATAATCACAGTAGAGTTCCTTTACAATCATAGAGCCTTAGAACCCTTACCTATAACTACGATAGAGTTCCTTTGTAGTCATAGAGCCTTAGAACCCTTACCTATAATCACAGTAAAGTTCCCTAACAATCATAGAGCCTTAGAACCCTTACCTATAATCACAGTAGAGTTCCCTTACAATCATAGAGCCTTAGAACCCTTACCTATAATCACAGTAGAGTTCCTTTACAATCATAGAGCCTTAGAACCCCTATCTATAATCACAGTAGAGTTCCCTAACAATCATAGAGCCTTAGAACTCTTATCTATAACTACCGAGAACCCAGAATCTTATAAGGTGAGGAGGTTCGTTTTCTTTAGGGGGGGGGGGGGGGATTCAAGTGAAGATTAGCCCCCACCTAGCTTATTCCATCGGATGATTAGGTTAGATTAGGTTAGATTAAGGTAGTGTTAGGTTAAGGTTAGGTTAGGTTAGGTTAGTTTAGGTTAGATTAAGGTAGTGTTAGGTTAAGGTTAGGTTAGTTTAGTTTAGGTTAGATTAAGGTAGTGTTAGGTTAAGGTTAGGTTAGGTTAGGTTAGGTTAGGTATAAGAATCTTCAAGACTCTTAAAGCTAATATCTTATGTATTTATTATTATTATTATTTTCTTAACACCAC
The DNA here is from genome assembly GCA_958450375.1 of Homarus gammarus. Lineage (NCBI taxonomy): Eukaryota > Metazoa > Arthropoda > Malacostraca > Decapoda > Nephropidae > Homarus > Homarus gammarus. The sequence goes on along the minus strand of CAUDMG010001560.1, from coordinate 671,139 downwards.
ACACTTCACACTTAAAAGCAAAGCCTCAGCAGGTCTACAGGGAGCTGGGCGCCTCCTACTAGATTTCCCCGAGGTGAGTTTTTCCGGCGGCGCTATCTTGTAATTGCTGGGTTATGTTGCCTTAGTCATCGTAATGTGAGTCTTCTTCTCCTTTTAACAAGTTCATCCCCACAACGAGAGTGCTTTCATTTTTCAGAGTGTTCGCTTTAATGGGTGGGGAGGGGGTGGTAGGGAAGGGGTGGTGGGAGGTGGGGGGGATGGGGTGTTGGGAGGTGGTGCGGATGGGGTGTTGGGAGGTGGTGGATGGGGTGTTGGGAGGTGGTGAAGATGGGGTGTTGGGAGGTGATGAAGATGGGGTGTTGGGAGGTGATGGGGAGGAGGAGGTGTGGGGAGGTTGGGGGGAGGGTGTTGGGAGGTGGTGATGATGGGGAGGGGGACGGGGAGGTTGGGGAGGGTGTTGGGAGGTTGGGGAGGGTGTTGACAGGTGGGGATGGGGTGTTGGGAGGTAGTGGATGTGGGAAAGTGTGAGAGGTAGACTGTGGGAGGGGGAAGGGAGGGGGGGAAAGGGAGAGGAGAGGAGAGGGAGGGAGGAACAGAGGGGAGGAGAGGGAAGGAGGAAGAGAGGGGAGGAGAGGGAAGGAGGAAGAGAGGGGAGGGGAGGGCAGGGGAAGGGAGGGGAAGGGGAGAAGGAGGGAGGGAGGGAGGGAGAGGGGGAGAGAGGGAGAGAGCAGGAGAGGGAGAGAGGAGGAGGAGAGGGGAGGGGATGAGGTGAGTGGGGAAACAAAAGCTTTATTCTAACTACTGCTGTGCCCAGGAGAGAGAGAGAGAGAGAGAGAGAGAGAGAGAGAGAGAGAGAGAGAGAGAGAACACCTCAGACTAGATCCGGGTTGTAAACAATAGGTAACCCTCATTAGAATCTCTGTAACCCCGACGACACTGTTAATAACCCTTTGAGGCAATGGCTGGTTAATGTCAATCACCCAGAGGGGGGGGGGGGTGAAGAAGAGATGGGGAGGAGGAGGTAGAGGAAGATGATGAGGTGGAAGGGAAGAGGAGAGAGGAAAAGAATAGGGGAAAGAGGAAGGAGGAGAGTTACGTTAGTTTAGTGTATACTCAACAGAGAGAGAGAGAGAGAGAGAGTTAATTAGGCCTACAGTCTAAAATCCTCCGACAGGTTTTATAATGGTGGGAGTGAAAGTCGTATTACTCGACAACAATGGACATAATGGGGAATATTTGGGAGCGTCTGAGTGGAACAAAAGAGACTTCCCCTGGGGGTATTCTTTGTGTGGTGGCCCCCCTCCTCACCCCTCCCCTCCCCTCCTTCCCCCTCCTCCTCGTTCCATCCCTCCCCTCCCTTCCTTCCCTTGTCCCCTCCCATCCTCGTTCTCTCCCTCCCCTTCCCTCGTCCCCTCCCCCTCATTCCCTTCCCCCTCCTCCTCGTTCCCTCCTCCTCCCCTCCTCTTTCTCCTTCACTACATACTGTTACTACTACTACTATTACAACTGAAACTATCCGGTACTAGTACTACTATGGACAGTCCTACTATGATTTACTACTAATACTACTACTTTTTATTCATTTATTTATTTTATTTTATCTTTTTTATTACTACTACTTCTACTTTTTTTTTTTTTTTTTTAAATTGGCCTCCAGCCTCCCCCAATAGCCACACCTTCGCCACCATTTTATTACCTTAATATTAAATATCCTAATACATAAGTAGCTATCCAATCTGTGTTGAATTAGTTAAGCCGCAGATCTATGCGGCATTCAGTGACTGTAGCCTCATAGTCAATATCTGCAGCAGTTGTCGGGATTGGGGCAGAAGCTCTCGTTCCCCTGAGGCAGAGCAAAGCCGACCGAAGGAGAGAGAAAGACAGTCGACATCTCATCCAGGCTGTAACGTAACTTCTGGGCTGCTGCTTCTGTTTGGAGATCACCTCCGCGAGTCTGGTGTAGAAACATCTTGCACTTGGTCCCATCCCACCAGAGGTTGTGAACACTAGAGGAGTGAAGCTGCCTTGATCAACGTTTTGAATTCTCTCCCCATATGCCCTTCTCTTGACGTTCTCGTTCCTCCTATGTGCAGCATCGAGAGCTAGGTTATGGTGACATGCGGGCATGGGATCAAAAATCCTGATGTCGAAGAAAGCTTGCTGTCCCCGCGTCCAGAATCCTCGAGCACTGACGTCCACACGGGCTTCGTTGAATGTGTTTGAAGTCCTGTGTTGGAAGATCTCACCATCCAATGGAAGGAGGGTCGGTTCTACCATGACATCCCGGCAGATTTCCTTGAACATATTTGCCGTGAGGTCCCTTACCTTGTCATGCCTCATGCATATGAAGCCCCCCTTCTTGCACACCATGGAGTGATCGATGTCATAGGAAGAGCCACACACGCATTGGGAGGGCAAACCTTCTACTGGCCGACCGTACCTTAGAGCAATGGCATCTGTAAATTCTTGTTTATTAAGACTGAAACCATTTGCCCTTATCGGTAACGTAGTTAACCAGTTCGAGGCGCCCACCTCCTGCGCTATAGCTACTTTTTTTTTCAAATTTTCTGGTACCTGCAGCAACAGTTGCTGCAACTTATCATTTTGGCAGTGCTGTCGATCTGTCGCAATGGACCTACGAATCGTATTTACTTCACTGGTATCCACCTCCCCTGTTGCATTCTGGGCTATTATGTGGTCCGTGAGGGCTGCCGTGAGCTTAAGTGAATTTTGATGTTCGGTGGCAGCAATCTCCTCTGGATTGGTTAGTCCCATCCCTCCCAGTCTTGGTGGAAGTGCAAGAAGTGCTCTTTCTGCTGGGGTTAAGTCAGGGTGTTTCATTAATTTAGGAATGAAATTGACACTGATAACTTCTTCCAGAGGGTGGAGGAGGGGTCCGATATCAGGGATAGTACGCATCAGGTAGTTCAATGATGCTTGACTCCATGGGTGAATGCAGCAAAGGCCGCATGTGGCTCTGTGTTAGCAATCTCAGACAGAGCTTGGATTTCACTAACCCACTCATTCACCTTTCCCGCTACATACTCGGTCTTGAAGTCCGTAGTGCCAATGTCTGCGCCTAGATGTCTTTGGCCGTCCTTAGTTATTCTGACCTCACTTCCGCCAAAAATCTCCATTGCCCGTTCATAATGTTCTGGCTTCACGATGAGGAAGGACTGGCTGGCGTTTGGGTGGTACCCTATTTGTGGACCTCGCCATGTTACCAAGTCCCACCACTTTTTGATGCCCTCCACTTTTCCTGCTCCTGTAAGGTCATCAGCATATGCCACTTGTTTGACCCCAGTTGTTTCAAATTTTATTTCTTGTTGGAGCACTGATAGGCCAATTGCATACATTGCCATTGCAACAGGGTCCCCCTGTGTTGTTCCCTCGGTTGACTTTAAGATGGTATCACCTCTTAGAGCCTTGTTGTTTACTATGTAGAGGTTTGATGGATTCCTATACGAATTTTCAACATACAACGCAAAGCTTGGACACTTGATCTTGATGTTGTGCAGTGCAGCCTTGCGGTTAAGTATGTTGAATGCGTTTGAAGAATCCATCAGGAGAACGGCCTCACAATCACGCTGCTCAAATATCAATCTCATGGCGTGAATGGCGGCCTCCCTCCAGCCTGGTGGCCAGCACACACTTGTAGGTTCCCTGCTGCTGCCCTGACATCATCCTTTACCACCTCCATTATGCATTTTCCGATGATCCGCCTCAGCACTTCCCCCACCCCTATAGGTCTACATCCTGGTTTCTTTTCCAGAGGAATAAGGCGGCAGGCCGTCAGGGCCTGGAGGTGATGGCAGCAAGAGGATGCAAGCTTTCTTGCAAGGGCGGCAATGGCAGTGCAGAGATCGCTTGCTACAGGGCCAAACTTGTTTGTGCTGAGGATGACTCTCCAACCGTTTGCATCCAGACCTGAAGGGCCGGCTCCTCCTCGAGTCTTCAGCGCCTTTTTCCACACCATCTCTCCTGTTATTTTCTCGAACAGGACAGCGTTTGGTGGGATATAGTCACCCTGGAACCTGATGCCTTCGTCTTCGCTTGCAGGGGGATGTTTCTCTTTCAGTAGTTTTAATGTCTCTCTGTTTAACTACTACTACTACTACTACTACTACTACTACTACTACTACTACTACTACTACTACTACTACTAACTACTACTACCCCAATTATAACCATTGTATTAACTATTCTTTAAGGCTGGTGTGTCAATCCCTCACCTCTATCCACCAACCTCTCCCCTCTCACCTATATCTTCATACTTCCCCTCTCCCTTCTCCCTCTTATCTGCCGTGTCAAAGGGGAGGATGAATGAGAGGGGAAGTGGGTGGGAGGGAGGAAGAAGGAAGGAAAGTGAGGAAAGGGGAGGCGGGAATGGAGGGAGGGGAGAGGAGGATGAGGAGGGGGAAGGTGGGGGTAGAAGTGGAAAGCTTACGGGAGTGGGGAGGCGGGGGTGGGGAGGCGGGGGGTGGGTGGGTGGGGATAAGGAACGAAGGTGAGGGGAAGGGAGAGTGATGGGGAGAAGGTGGGGTGAGAAGAGAAGGAGGTGGTAAAGGGTGAAAGATGGGGGAGGGGAAGGGGTAGTGAGAGAGAGGGAGGGATGAGGATAGATGGATGAAGGGGAGTGGGAAGGGCGATGTGGTGGTGGTGATGGACGGGTAAATGAACAGAGAGTGTAAGAAGGTAGAGATTGGAGGATAAGGAGTGGGGAGGGGAGAGGAGAGGTTGAGGGGGGAGTGGAGGGTAGGAACGGAGAGGGAGGGGAGAGGGGAGAGGAAAAATATATGTCTAGCATGTCGGAGTGGGCGGCCATTGTGGGCTGGGAGAGGAAACTGAGAGATGCGTAATGAATCTTTTCTTTGTCTTGATATTAATGTCATTTTTTTCTACGGATCACGAAAATTCAAGCAGAGACTCAACTATTTCTTTTCTTACTCTTGTGTTGTGTCGCAGGGAGAGAGGAGGACCACGGCGGGGGTTTAAGGACTAAATTTGGGGAGAGGATTCGTATTAATTCATTCTAGTGGGGATATTTAGCGTGTGGTTACAGAACGAAGGGCGGTTTAATCCAGCGTCCGGCTTGTCTGGGTGTCCGCTCTAGCTAGTACCGGCGTCTCCTTCTTGTTTTATGACAGAAGAGAAAAGAACGGAACGCAGCGAAACCCCGGTACAGCGATACATCCACCAGGGGCACCTACATCCCGCGGTGAAGTTAGCCTAAGGTGTGTGTGTGTCTTCCGTATTGTCCGGGTCACATACTACGGCATGGAGGAAGAGATAAGGAATAAAACAAGGTGGGAAGGGAAGCCGAGAAGGACTGTGTGTGAGGACGAGGCAACAGGATCACTGGGACTGTTTTATTCAGCCTGGACAAAAGCCTTTTTTTCTGAAATGGTATCAAAGTGTTCAGGTTCGCTTTTCAGTGGGGGTAGGGGGGGTAGAAGAAGGGGGGAGTGGGACGGAAGGTGGGGAGGGACGTAAGGTGGAGGGGGGAGAAGCTATACTCAGGAGACCATTATGACGGTCGTACTTAAGGTCGCTATTTCATTATTAGTTCACCCTCACTGTCGCCCCACGCCATCTCTCACTTTGCTCTTCACCAGCAGGAGGTCGAGGGGTGTTTATCAGTCACGTCTTAGAGGCGAGAAAATTTCATCATTCTGACTTTGTGCTATGGAGCGTACACATGTCAGTGTGTGTGTGTGTGTAGAGGGGGTTGTGGTTGCATTAAGTCGCCACAATAACACAGGGAAGCTGTGAACCGCAGTACCGGGACAGCTGGTCGACCAGACATGTTGAGATGAGGCGCTTCACCGGTGGCGTCATCAAAGGATGAAATCAAACAGACGAGCTATTGGCGAATCAGGTGAGTGGGGCCTCCTCTCCCTCAGTCATATACTCGTCGATACTTTGTGTGTGTGTGTGTGTGTGTGTGTGTGTGTGTCTCTAAGCAACACAGGTGTGGTCTCTTCAACACACCTGGTCAGACATTAAAGTACATGCATGCATACCTACACATATGCTTTCATCTCTCTCTCTCTCTCTCTCTCTCTCTCTCTCTCTCTCTCTCTCTCTCTCTCTCTCTCTCTCTTTCTTTCTTTCTTTCTTTCTTCCCCTCCACTCTGTTATTGGCAATTCCTTCCACGCCTCTCTTTCTTATTCTTCGCCTTTCACTCTCCTCCCCTTGTTCTGCTTCCACCTCGCGTTCTCTCTCTCTCTCCCCTTACTCTCATCTGCTCTCCCTTTCCCCTTTCCTTTAATGCTGTATTTATTGTTGTGTCACTTACCCATGTCTTCCCCTTCCTTGTCCCCTCGGTCACGTTCATCCCTTCCCCTCCTCTTCCACCTTTCCTCCTCTTTCTCTCATTTTTCATGTCTCCTCCCTCCCCCACTCTGTTTCTCTCATTCTTCCCTTCCCTCCCTCTCCTTTCCCCTCTCACTTCTCCCTAATCTCCCTCCTACATTTTTGCTCCCCTTTCCCCCTCTCCTCCACCACTCTCCCTCTCACCTCTCCTGCCCTCTCCTTCCTTCCTTTCACCTCTTCCTTCCTCCTCACCTCTCACTCTCCTTTTCCTCTCAACACTTTCACCCTCTCCCTGTCATCCCTTTCGCTCTTACTTTCTCATCACCCACTCTCCTCTTCCTCTCACTCTCCCACTCCTTCACTCCCCCACTCTCTCTCTATCCTCTCCTCCACTCCCCCTCTCTCCTCTCCCCCACTTTCTCTCTCCTTTCCCCCACTCTCTCTCTCCTCCCCCCCCCCACCCCTCTCTCTCTTAGTGGTCTTTTGTGTTGACTTTTATGTGCATTAATGGCTGTATTTTTCTTTTGCTTTCACCATTCCCTTTTTTCCTCCTTTCATTTCCATTACTTTCTCTATTTGTGCCATTTTCCCCTTTTCTTTCTCTTTTGCCCTTTCATCTTCGTCACTTTTCTGTTGATTTTCAGTTTGTTTTGTTTTTTCCTCCTTTCACTTTCTTTACTTTCTTTTATGTTGCTCTCCGGTTAATTTTTTTAACACTTTCACTTTCTTTTCTTTTTTTAGTATTCTTTTACACGCTTTCTTTTATGCTTTCAATCTGTTTGGGTCTTTTTAATCCGTATTCTTTCTTTCTTTCTTTCTTTCTTTTGATATTTTTAACTTTTTTATTTTCTATTTCTATTGCTTTCTTTAGTAATCCTCTCTTTTCATACTTTCACCTCCTTTATCTTACTCTACTTTCACTGTTACTTTCCCCTATGCTCCATCATACCCATATTCTCTCTCTACACTTTCACCTACTTTCTTATTTTGTCTTGTGGTGTTTTCTCTTACACTTTCACCCTTTTAGAAAGTATCAGGTGTGTTGAAAGTCTCCTGTATGGCTGAGTTCAAGTGTTCAGATGAGAGCTTAGGCCTATACACACACACACACACACACACACGTAGAGAGAGAGAGAGAGAGAGAGAGAGAGAGAGAGAGAGAGAGAGCACAAAACCAGTGTCATGTCAGCATTGAAACCCTGATATAAATCCCTTAACGTTGATTATTTATTTTTTATTATTTTTTTATTTTTCATTAATATATTTTTTCCATTTTTTTTTACTTTATTCTCTTACATATTTTTTTTTTCATTTCTTCTTTATCAATTTTTTTTCCATTTTTTTAGAATTTACTTAAATATTTTTCCAATTTAATTTTTTCTTTTCTTTTATTTTCTTTTGTCTTCTTTCTTATTTTTGGTTCCTTTATTTTTGTTCTTTCTTTATCGTTTAGTTTGTTGTTTTTCCTCTTTTGTTTTACTGAATTTCATACATTCTTCTTCTTCTATTCCATTTTCCTTTCTCTTATCGATTTCTTTCTCTTCCTCTTTTATCAACCATTCTTCCTTCCTTCCCTCGTATGATACAGTTCCTGCTCTCTCTCTCTCTCTCTCTCTCCTCATTTTCTCCCCTTCTTACCATTATTCCTATTCCCTCCTTCTCATTTGATCTGTAAGCCAGTTTTGTATTCTCTCCCCTCTTGCGGTCTTATTCTTTTCCCCTCTCTCTCATCCATTCTCTGTTATTTCCCCTCTTTATTAATTTTTATTCTCTCTCTCTCTTTCTTTCATGACGGTGTTTTATTCTATTGTCTCTTTCTCTTATTCGCCTCATTTTTTATTATTATTTTTGTATCTCTTTCTTTTTAACTATTTGTCCTCTCGTCTTTATCTTTCTTTCTCTCTCTCTCTCTCTCTTTCTTTATCTTTCTTTCTCTCTCTCTCTCTCATTCATGGCATTTATTCAATTCCCCTTTTAGTCCTCCCCTTAATTACCTTCCTTCCTTCCTTCCTTTTCCCCTTACGTCAAAATTGCCTTCCTTCATCTACCCCTCATCTCACCTTCCCCTCACCTTCCCCTCACTATATTCTTACCTCACTTTTCCTTCTCCCTCACTTTCTCTTCTTCCTCACTTTTCCTTCTCCCTCACTTTTCCTTCTCCCTCACTTTCCCTTCGTTTTCCTTCATCTCACCTCACGTTCCCCTCACTTCATTTTCCTTCCCTTTCCCCTCACCTTCCTTTCTCTCATATTATCTCACGGTCCCCTCACCTCCCCCCTCACCCCCTCCCCCCTCACCCCCCCTTGTAGTTATATCTCCCCTCTCCGTGGCTCCTCAGGGCGCACCTCCCTCACTTACAACTACTCTCTTCTTCTTCTCCTTACCATCTTCCTTCCCTTTCCTTTCCTTCTCCCAAGTGTCGGCCTTTCTCACTCATTCCTAAACTGACGTCATTTTCATCCAATTCTCTTTCTTTCTTTTTAAGGCTCTTTACCTCCTCCTCCTCCTCCTCTTCCTTTTATTCGTCTTTCTTCCTCCTCTTCCTCCACACTCCTTTAGGGCTCATCATCCTTGTTCACGTTTCTTCTCCTGTTCCTCCTCCTCCTCCTGCCTTACGATCTTGCTTCCCCATCTTCCGCCTTCCTTCTTCTTCTCCCTTACCTTCCCCGTCCTATCTCCTCTTCCTCCCTTACAATCTTCCCCCTCCTCACCCTCACCCTCCCCCCGTCGTGTCTCCTAGGGTGTGTGGCACCTGGATGGTCGCGCTCACCTGCCGCCATTATCAGATCGCGTCCACTCCGCCTCCTCGGATGGCGCGCCTCCACACGCCACCTTTGGCACGCTTCTACGGGTTTCGCGCTAAAATATTTTATTTATTTTATCATTAGCTATTTGCGTTCGTGCGAGTTTGTTTGTTTTTTGTCATTTATTGTTTGTGTTGGTGAGGGTTTGTTTGTTGTTATCATCAGTTATTTGAAACCACAACCCTTTATTAATTGCATCATCACCTGTATGTTTTTTGTTTATTCTATGGAATTAATAATATTTTCGTTTCATGTTATTGTATACATATAACCGTGTGTGAGTGTGTGGGGGGGGGGGGGGGAGGCAGGTGTCTCTCTCTCACCTGACTGTACACAAACCTACACTGTCAGTACCGCCTTCACCTGTGTTCCTCCCACCACAACAAGTACTCTCGTGATGTGGTGTTTTGGTCCTCGGTGTAAGTGTAGTATCAGGTGTAGTCCTTCCCACCACCACAACACTTACCCACTGATGTACACTTGGGGCCCTCATGTTATTACCGCCATGTTAAGAGATGTTTATGTCATGTTTATATAGACTAAGCTATATTATATGTTGAAACTGTAGATAAAAATGAAGTATATAACACAATATATTCACACTATATTGTTTTTATACTGTAAATAAAATAATCTACAGTATATTACAATGTTTCTACGGTGTTATATTATTCCCAGCAATGTATACACAATTCCATGATCAGTTACTGTGTTTGTCGATGTTCCAGTTTATGGCAAATGTTCAGTTTAGTTCCGCCACTTTATTTCTTGATTTTTGTTGACGAGACCCTCAGTGATATGTTTGTTTTAATGCCTAGAATGCAAATCCGGTGAGGGAGAGCAGGGCAAAAAAGAGAATTTGAAAACCATTTATGAAAGCAGATCACATGAAACCAACCTCATCTAGCCTAACGTATACTATTTTAACCCAACATAATGTAACTTAACCTCGCCTAACCTAACTTAACCTAATCTAACCTAACCTAATCATCCACTATACAACTTACTCATAGAAAATGCTAAAAGACAAAAAAAAAAATCGACAGAAAATAAAGAAGAAAAATTCGATTGAAAAAATTAAAAAAAAATGCCCCAAAATCGTTACATATTGGTATTCATAACTAAACGTTTCTGACATATATATACAATTTACCGAGGCACCAAATTACACATAATAATGAGAGAAATTTAATTGATTCTATTGTAAGTGCCATTGTAATATCTTCCTCCTCCCCCTCTTCCTCCTCCTCCCCTTCCTCCTCCTCTTCTTCTTCCTCCTCCTCATATTATATTCCATCGTCACCACCTCATTCATTTCCTTCTAAATTAACATGAGGTGTGTTGTTAAAAATTGATGTTACTAAATGATAATGTTAAATATTTTGTTGTAAAGTCAGATTCTTGTTTACCTTAAGGGGATACGTGCCTAAAATTATTAAAGTTTTTGTCATATTTAGTCCTGTACAATATAATATTTTTTTCTGTTTTTACTGTTTATTTTGTCACAATGTTGTTTTTGTTATTAGATGCGTTAGTTAGCTCTATGACTGACTGACTGGCAAGGTGAGATAACTTTTTTCCTCGCTAAAATAGTTTATGGCTAATTTTTGTTCACATATTATTAATGCCGTAAAAATAGAGATAAAGTTAGATGTTAAACACTTTATATAATGTGTATTAAAGTAATGCTGTAGTGACGTTAAGTAACTGAAGTAGCTTTGTATTGCAGTGATGTAAGTAACTAAAGTGGCTGTCTATTGTAGTGACGTAAGTAACTAAAGTGGCTCTCTATTGTAGTGACGTAAGTAACTAAAGTGGCTCTCTATTATAGTGACGTAAGTAACTAAAGTGGCTCTCTATTGTAGTGACGTAAGTAACTAAAGTGGCTCTCTATTGTAGTGACGTAAGTAACTTAAGTGGCTCTCTATTGTAGTGACGTAAGTAACTAAAGTGGCTCTCTATTATAGTGTTATAGGTAGACCAGCAACAAATAAGACTCGGCCGATATATCAGTGGTCCCTGGAGTAAGGTGGTCCCTGTAGTAAGGTGGTCCCTGGAGTAAGGTGGTCCCTGGAGTAAGGTGGTCCCTGTAGTAAGGTGGTCCCTGGAGTAAGGTGGTCCCTGGAGTAAGGTGGTCCCTGGAGTAAGGTGGTCCCTGGAGTAAGGTGGTCCCTGTAGTAAGGTGGTCCCTGGAGTAAGGTGGTCCCTGGAGTAAGGTGGTCCCTGGAGTAAGGTGGTCCCTGGAGTAAGGTGGTCCCTGGAGTAAGGTGGTCCCTGTAGTAAGGTGGTCCCTGTAGTAAGGTGGTCCCTGGAGTAAGGTGGTCCCTGGAGTAAGGTGGTCCCTGGAGTAAGGGAGTGTAGGTTGGGTGACGGGGGTGTTGTGTAGTGTAGTGAAGGGCAGGAGGTGTGTGGTGATGGGCAGGGTGTGGTATGGTGATGGGCAGGGAGTGTAGGCTGGGTGGGGGGGGTGGTGTAGTGTGGTGAAGGGTGGGAGGTGTGTGGTGAAGGACGGGAGGTGTGTGGTGGAGGACGGGCAGGTGAGCCTCGCTGCACCTGGGTGTGGGATAGCTCTCTCCTCCACCCACCTAATGAACTTGCGTCGCGGCGCCGCCAACACCTCTGTAAGTGTCACTCAAATCTTAATTAATGTGGGGGAATCAATAGACTCGTTGATGATACAGTTCTGTTATTGATTTAATCACTTCTTCCTCAGTAGGTGGAGAGAGGAGGAACCTTCCTACCTTTCCTTCCCTCCTACCTATACTTACCTTCCTAGCTCCGTTACCTCCCCCCCCCCCCTCCTTCTCAACCACCACTACCACCACCATCGTAAGTGTGACGTCATTGGTGTAAAATGTAAAACAAAAACAAAAACGACGTCACTTCATTCACACTCTTTGGGATCCGAACTTGGTTGGGAGTGAAAATGTGGTGTTTGTTTCGGTATTCATAATTATTTCCCGCGCTATTCTGTTCCCGTTTTTTATGAGTGACTCGTGGAGGAGAGGGGAAAAATACTTGTTTAAAGAATGCTCGTTACTTTTCGCAAAATTTCGCGCATCATCCATTTTCAGTGCTAACTTCCCCATCGCTTTGTCTCTTATCAGTTTTGGTGGGAAATTGGGAGAAGTGGCGACGCGGGGGCAGAAATTGGCAGCCAAGTCGACCAAGTTCAAGCGTCGCTGTTACCAAAATGTCTAGCTAAATTGATATCTCCTAACTATTCGCACCGACATGACATCACTGCTTATCAGGCGAGCGATACATTCCCGAACGCGAACGATAAGAAGAGAGAGAGCAAGGAGTGTTCTTATCTAACTTGCCTGAGGTTGAGCGCCGCCGCTTCCAGGCACACCCGAACATATTCTTATTTCAGCCAACCAGCGGCCTCGGTCGTGCGCGCCAATTTTTGAAACCGTTTCAATTTCCCGCGCTTTTGTGGGGAATTTCCCGCCACCATTGTAAGCCCTCAGCACCTTATCGCGTACCTGCCAATTCTACCTGATATGAAAATTGAAAACGCATCCCGAGGTGTGACAGCTTCATATTTCTATAAACGGTCTCATTTATGCACAGAAGGCGAGGAAGGTAGAGGAAGCGGGAGGGAGGCGGAGACGGGAAGACAGGAGTATGAAACAGGAAGAAGATAGGGCAGGTAAGGGCTGCTGCAGCAAGGAGGACTCACCTGCCCACTCACAGGAATGAATGGTGCAACACAGGTGAGCGGGGGGAGGGAGGCAGCAGGGAGAGAGAGAGTGGAGGAGTGGAATCAGAAGGAGAATAACAAGGTAGAGGAGAACAGAAAGGGGGAGAATGTTTCCTATTTTTACACACAGGTGAAGCGCCTCTTTTCCCCTCAAGGTTGAAGGGCAGGGGGAGAGGGAGGGGGAGTGTTAACGAGGGGAGATAACTGGTGTGGCAGTAGTAATGTGATGCTGGCTGGTGTGAGGAAGAAAGACTATTCATTGAATGTTAGTCACAAAACACTCGGCCTTGATAAGCTAACCACCGCAGGGGGTCCGGCCTGCCTCTCACTGTACTGTATAATTTATTGCTGCTGACCTAAATCATTAATTCAAATATTTCAACTTGAGAAAAAAATACAATAGAATAATTCGGCGTCAGAATAAGACAGGTGTGTGTGTGTGTGTGTGTGTGTGTGTGTAAAGACTGTTTTTGTTAGTGTTCAGTGAGTCTGCCTCCCGCCTCCCCTGACGTCACTGATGGATTCTCCTCCCTCGTGAGAAATGTTAAGCTTTTTTTCAATGACAGCTTAAATGATCAGGCTTAGATGATCTTTACTCTCTCCTCCTTTACGGTTTGTCGAGTGTAAATTACAAGGTTGACCAAGGATCACACTTAAACTGCCTTAGTGAGGAGTGTGTGGCCCAGTATGTATGTATGTATGTATGTATGTATCTTCTCGGTTCATTTTAAGGTAGCCAAAAATAGATTGAAAGTGACCGGGAAGTTCTGCTATATTTTTCCTCAGGTAATATGTGGCAATAGAGCCAAATTT